>CAUYRT010070056.1:0-10650 GCA_963574885.1 Lepilemur ruficaudatus
GTGGGAGTGAACACTGGGGAATTGGGGGGTGGGGGGTAGACCCAAGGCTGAGCGACATGGGGGGGTCACTGTGGAGGGGTGGGATATGCTTGAAAAGTAGTTGGGGAGCGGAATTAGGGGTCTCAATAGGGGAAAGGAATTGCTCAAAAATTGATTCATGTGATTAACTGTACACCTTGGTAAATTCACTGAAAATCATTTAATTATACACTTGAGTGTTGGTTGTATGTAGATACAGTTGGAGCACTATGTATGTACTCTATGGACTACTTGGACAGAGTAGATTTTTTAATGTAACAAGATAGGTCAACTTGAGTGGTAATATATTTTGGGAGATCAGCTCACTATAAATTGTGACTGTAAACATTGTACTGTAAATGCTTTGTAGTTTTCCCCCAATAAAAAAGAAAAAAAAATTCAGAATAAAACTATTCAGTCAATCTGATTTAGCAAGCTAATGGAAAGCTCCAATAAATCAAATACTTTTTAAAAAAAAAAAAAAAAAAGAAGTTAAAGCCCCATCCCAAACCTCACTTCACCCCCCACCATCCATCTCCCCTCCTGACTTGGTCAACTCTACCATTACTTTCACACTGCAGGGTGCGTATCATTCACGGTCTGCTCTGTAACTATAAATTAACATTCCATAATTTACAGGTTGATCCTAAAAAGTAATAGCCAACAAAAATAGCATTTGCAATATTTTGATGACAACTATTTTTCAGTTTGGCACAAGTCATGTCATTGGACCTGAAGAAGAAACACATTCTTAAATTAACATCATCAAATCTCAAGAGAGAAGGACACAAGTGTGAGTATTTAAGAGTACCAAGCCATCCAAGTCTGCGTAGTATTAGCATTACAACCCACTAAAAAACAGCTTCCTTGTGATAATCATTTGGGAAAAAAAAAAAAAAAGAAGCCCTTTACTACCTCAGTATACCTGCATGTTCAGCAAACATGCTAAACTCTGCTCACTCCTGCCAAACCTAGTTGCAGATATTTAAAGCAATATCTCGGATTTTGCATCAAGTTAATGTTGATAACAAAATAATATCTACAGCCCATACTATAGAAAGGGTTTATAGCTTCAAGTTCAAATTCTGGTTTTACCATTAATAAATAAATTGCTGTGAAGATTTCAGCAATGTATTCCCTGAGCCTCAGTTTCCTCATCTAAAACAATGAGGGTAAAACCACCTATTCCAAAGGCACGTTGTGGGGATTTAGAAAATATATGTAAAAATGCATGGCAAATTATAAACTGCTATGCAAATATAAGGTATTGTTGTTAATAAGGAGCACAGTGTGCTGCTTCCAACAAAATTGAAATGCAGTGCAGATGCCTAACATCAAATTAAGACCATTTGGAGATAAAACAATCAAAATAGTATGTGCACAAATTGGTGTTACATCTCAGGAAGGAATTTAAAACTGTTCAACTTGACATTAAGAAACCTGCTGGTTTAGATAACTTATTCAATACGTCAATAATTTTATGCAAGACACAGACTCAGCAAGGAGCCTCATTCCTCCCTGCTAATTGTCAAGGACAGTAGTTGCAAGAACTACCAAATGAAGCATTTCATTGGTCATGAAAGGACAAAATAAAATGGGCTTTAAGAATTTTGTGTCATGGACCTACTACTTGACTTCATGTCGATAATAAGGAATTAACTGAGGTATCATTTCAAGTCTCTTCAAAGGGACTATTTAAATGTCCAGGAACCTAGATTGGTTTAAACACCTTTAGTGCTGTTCTTTGGACAGTATTTCCAAATGTTAATAATAACTCCTTTTATCAATTTCAGCACATACAACACACAATCCTATAGTGTTACTAGAGTATCATTTGAATTCAAAGGATTATGAAGACCAAAGGGTCGAATCAAATTACCCTAGGGATGTAAAAGTGAATCCAGGTTTTGTGAAGAAATTACAACCTATGGCATAGGTTACTTCGTATTCTACGAAGAACTCCCAGGTCCAAATAAAGAGAATACCTAAAGATAATATTATTCCTCCAACCCAGGAAAAAAAATATTTTTACTTAGGGGCTCCATGTCAGTGCTAAGAATTGCTCCTTCCTGTATATGACTTTTCTTAAGGTTAATACAGACAACCCTGGGGATAGAAATCATTAAGCCATTTCTAGGATCTGCTGAGACCAAAATTTGCCCGAGAAACATCTGCATACCAATAAGCCAGTCGCCATCCAGTGCAGGACGATGGGACTCATTAGAACTGCAAACCTGCTGAACTCTGGTCATCTCCACTCATATTAAGAGGATGTCTCTTTTACCCTTTATGGCAACTGGATTTTTCCTCAGCTGTTGATGAGAAGAATCTCTGTCTTTATTGAGTAGATATTTCCCTCAAGTGTTGCTCTCCTTAATGGCAATTTTACCCTATTATGTGTATTTCCCAGGGAGCCAAAGAATGTTAATGAATGTCAAGCCCACATCTCTCTCAGTGGCTGGATTTCCAAATGTGGTTAGAGCAGTGGACTGCTGCAAGCGCACATGCTAATCAGGCTCCATCTGCACAGGAGGCTGCTTGCAGAAACAGACAATTATTTTGCTCCGTGCAGGGCTGCTTGGGGAGGGGGAGCAGCTGCAGAGAAGTAAATTCCCAGGGCTTATGATGATTAGGGCCCCCCCAAAGTACACTTAAGTCTTTGAAATAAACACCAAAAAAAGTTTCCACAAAGCATGAAAAGAAAATCTTACTCTTTGGGTCCCTTTACCATTTATTTCAAAGCCTTTCCATCAGAGGAAATATTTCTCTCCAACTGATTCAGGGATGAGGGCCCAGGCATGGGGATCTATCCCACTGCGTACTCAGTAGTAGGTGGGTAGCTTTCCCTTTCAACTAAATGAAGAAGTTCTGGAACAGGAGACCACAGACAATGCTATGCCATTGACACTTGAGAGCGACGAATATTAAATATCTCACCCGTCGAGTAATCGTTTCTCTACTGTGGTGTGCCCACGGGGAGAAGTCATAAATGAATTACTGATCATCATAGGAATGTTGAATTTACAAACCACCAGACGTGCTCTCTGGTGGCCTCAGTTCCTCAAATGGACAAATTTATGGCTCTTTAGACACTGAGAAACTCTAACCCAAGTAATCGTTTGACATCATTATCTTGAAGTTGAGAAAATGATTGTGCTTCTCATGTTTCACCTCAAACCTTGACATATTTTGGGGGAGAGGGGGACACATGCATGCCACCAGAAAGCAAGGGTCATGAAGGCAATTTGAAAACTGCAATGGTTGGATAACCTAAAGAGCTGCCCATTTCACCACATACCACATCAATAAAAGTTTGACCAATTGATCAGAGCAATTGTCATGTCATCCTTTGACCCTCAAAAATTCATAATATACTACTTTAGGTGACTGAAAAAGAAGCAAGACCAGACCAGAGTGGCAGGGTTTCACCTCAGTTTGGACATTTCTAAAAGTCTCATGTTGGCCTCAAAGAGGAAAACCCCTGGAAGGTCAGGGACCTCGCCCATCCCAGATCACTGAAGTGTCTGCGCTGGAAAACCAAGGCAGAGCTAGAGAAGAGCAGAGGCTGCCCTGAGTTCTGGAGCTTCCCTGGTGCCCCATGCGCTTCTGGGACCAGGCAAAATCCCAACAGGGCACAGCCCAGGTTTTTACTGCTATGCCAGAAAAAACAAGAATCCTCAGACTGTTCCCCTCTGAATGCATCTCTGGGAGGGATCTAGGGCCAAAGTAACAACTGCCTGGTTAGGACAGAAAGAAAGAGAACAGAGGGGTCTTCTCACATAGCTAGGTATTTGGCACCACAAGGCAGAGACTCAATTTTGAAATCCTCTCAATGTCTGTGAAGGCTTCTCTGTCAAGGAGCCTGCCAAGGCTTTTCATGAATGACCATTTAGTAAACTGATAAAATTGGCAGGGTTATATTAACACCTTCTCTGGAAGAACAGACCTGATAGCAGCTGACACAGAAAAGCAGATAAAGGGAGAAAAAGAGATCTGACCTCTAACCAGGGAGGAGGAGGAGAGACTGGGAAGATAGCAAAGGCCTGTAACCCATCCCCTACCCCACCAGCCCTGAATAGGAGTAGAAAGAAATTAAGAAATCAAGGTGGGAATTTGTCCTCAAAAAAAACCCCCCCAAAATGGGGAAAAGAACACAATTTATGTGTCCAGATAGAAATGATGGAAATTTATTGCTCAAACATAGGGTCCAGAAACTGGTCAAAATGTTCTGAGCTATTCAAAGGGGGATGTGTTAATAACTGCCTAGAGAACAAGGCTCTTTGCATGCCACATACGTAACCCGAACACGGGAAACCCTGGCAGTTTTGTAACACCGATGTTTATCTTCATCTCAATCCCAAGGACTTACGTGGTTTTACGCTAACCTCACTTCTGTGCTCAAACCTGAATCCTGAGTGATGGTTATAGAGGTAGACTAGGAAAGCAACAAAGCTTCTGTAGCCCCGATACAACGTTTTGTAAGAGAACTTACATTTGAACTGTGCTCTGATGTTACAGTTGAAAAATATCTTCTCATTTGTTACCTCATTTCATCTCCATCAGAATACTTAGCAGCAGGTCTCATATCTGTGGGGTAGAGATTACCAATCTCATTTCTGCAGTCTGAACAATGAAGCCAGGAAAATACAAGTGAGGTGTCTCAGATTATCCAGCTTCTTAGTGACAGCGATGGTATCAGACCCTAGACCACCCAAAGCCCAGTCCCAGCCTCTCTCCACTGTACATTATCAACCCAACAGAGAAGTCCCCAAGACCCCAACAGGCAATGGAAGCAAGGGAATAACTTAAATGCTGGGTTCTTTATGGTTCTGATTCTTATGTTGTTACGTTTTATTCCATTTTACCCACAAATGAAAATAATAATGAAAAAGGAAATGAGATGGAGGTTGGAGCCCTCTCCTCTGGGTCATTATTATGAATTCCATTTGAAATGGGCCTTCACGCACCCCTCCCCACAAGGCCTGACTGGAGAGATTTAAGGAAATAAAAAAGTTGCCTCCAAGTTTCTTCCTGGACATTGTGTTTTCAAAGGTCAGGCTCCCCCAAAGCACAAAGAGGTCTCCTCACCCCTCCCAGTCTAGAAGAGTCCTTTATGCCTGGGCTAAGAAAAGAACAGGCAAGAATCTGTAAAAATTCATCTTTATGGGCTAAATTGTGTCCCCCAAAATTCATATGTTGAAATCCTAACCCCCAATACCTCAGAACGTGACTGTATTTGGAGATACGGTCTTAAAGAGACAATTAAGTCATTAGGGTGGGCCCTTATCCGTTATGACTGGCATCATAAGTAAAGGAAATTCCGACACAGATGGGTATAGAGGGAAGACTGTGAAGGCACAAAAAAGGCGCCACCTACAGGCCAAGGAGACAGGCCTCAGAAGAAACCAACCCTACTAACATCTCCATCCTGGGCTTCTCTAGCCTCCTGAATTGCGAGAAAACGAATTCCTGTTGATTAAGCCACCCCATCTGTGGCACTTTGTTATGGCAGCCCTAGCAAACGAATACCAACCTCAAAGAAAGAGGTTACAACCTCCTAAGCAGGTTGTAAGCCCAGACCCTAGGGTAAGAGAGACCCTTAGACAAGTGGCTTAACCTTTCTTTGCCTCCATTTCTTCACCTGTAACATTTGAATAATAATAATTAATACTTAACCCAAAGTGCCATTATGAGAATTCATCAAGATAATGAATATAAGGAACTATCCACATAGCAAACACTCAAGGATCGTTTGCTATAATTGTTACTCAAGAAGAAAACCAGATCTTCAACCGTTTCGTGATTTACCTCAAGGTAAATTCCCAATAAATGACTGACTCAATGTTCCTAAGATTAACAGTTTCAACAAAGGGAAAACTAAAACATAATATTCATGAAAAAGAGTAAATTCATGTAGCTGCCTGGAAAGCAGATGTTATGAATCACTGACCATCCAGCTATTAAAAAATGTTCGAATAAAATATAAGTCATAGCCTACCTAAGACAAATAGGAGTCACCCATTTAAAAGAAATTGAAATGGGTCTCTAACAGTGTTCACATACCATTATTTACCTGCTGATGTGTACTCAAAATGTATAAAATGAAGCACATTTGGACACAGAAACAGAAAAAAATATCATTATCTAGCAAATGCTACCACCTCAAAGAGGAAAACAAGAAAGGAGTGCATTTTATTTTGCATTAATGTATGACATTTTCTGCCTCAGGAAAGTTCAGAGCTATGGTGCTTTTTTACTGTTTATGTTTCGTGTGTGTGTGTGTGTGTGTGTGTGTGTGTGTGTGTTACCTTGTTTCTCCATATGCATTATGATGGTTGGACGTAATGATTGTGAGTCAAGTTAATTCTTAGAAAGGAACAGTCTTACCTTATACATATTAATAAGTGCTTTCTTTGAGAAGCAATGACAGCCCTTGATACATTTTGACGAAAATGAAAGGAGAAAAAAAACTAGCACCACTATTAAGAACACCCCTGAGGTGACAGAGAGCCACATCTTTGATACATCAGCTCTTGGTCTCAATGCACACACTTATTAACTCACCTGTGCACCAAGAATTAGAATGAGCTCCGTCTTTAGACACATATTCTTAACAGCGGTCCCAACAGACATCCTGGAACCAAAACCAGGGCTTCCACGTGGGTTGGGGTGTAATTTTCTCACAGTCTCACAGTACAGTTTGTACCGACAGCATCTCTCTGCAGATTAGAGACAAGCAGCATGCAAGTGATCGTTAAAAAGCTTGGCAAGGCCAAAAGGGTGGAAAAAATATCTCGGCTCCAAGCAAAACGCTGTCCTTTACTAAGAGAAGGGCAAGAGGTTGTGCCTTCCAAATTATTGCCTCCGAGATACCAAACTATCTGACATAGATACACAGGGACAAATGAGTGCCAACTCCAGATATCCACATTTATATGGCTACCATGCCTTTTCCTTGGAGAGCCTCGGAGTGCTTTGCAAACACTGTCTCATTAATCCTCTCCAATTCCCTGAGAGGAAGTCGGGTGATGGTAAGTATTATTAGGCCACTGGAGTTAGGGAAACAGCAGCACAAAGAAACCCAACTATGTGCTGAAAAGGTTTCAAGAATGTAATGCCTTGACTCCGACGCCCAAAGCATCCACTGGAGCAGGACTGTGGTTTAGAAGAAATACCAAAAAAGAAAGTGGAGTCATAATACCCTGTAAGTACTTTTCCTCCCATTTTTATTTTTCATGACTGTTTTAGCCAAGATCCTTAGGATCACTAGAAAGTGACAGCCACAGGGATGGAGTTGATTGCAGGACACTGGGAAAAGGGACACAGCCTGGGGAACTGGCTCATCAGCTGCCAGAGCGTTAGGAATCCCAGGGCGAACTGCGAGGGAACTGGGGCTGGGGGCTGAGCATCACTCATAACCACCACCTTGTTCCTAGCTCAAAGAGCCTATGTAATCCCTCTTTGTTCACCAAATAACACCTTTTTTTTCCTCTGAAGATAGAATAGTAATAATAGCTAACTTCACTTGTTTGTTATTGCTGCATAACAAATCTCAGTGCCTTTAAATAATGATCATTCACTCTCACTCACACATCTGTGCATTGGCTGAGATTAAGCAGATTGAGGTTGGGTTCTCTGGGCAGCTCTGCCTCAGGCTGCAGCAGCTGGGTGGCCCCTCCTTCCCCTGTGACCATGCTTAGGAAACCAGACTTCTGCATCTCAACCTCAGCACGTGTTTCCACTCAATGTCTCTGTCAGTACAGGGGTTCAAGAGAAACCCATTATAAAAATCAGGCACTCTTCTAATAACTAGATAGCTTAAATCAAAAGATTCTGTGTTTCAGGGATGTTAAACACATCTCAGGAACTCAGGAATTTCTAGCATATCTTAAGTGAGATGTAATTTAGCCAATATAGACAATGGAGTGGAATATCTGATTTAAAACACCTTGAGCTCAGTTGTTGGCTCATTAGCAACACACTGCAAGAGAGGAAACAGCACAAAGAAATACTGGAAGCAAGAACTAGCCCATTCATTCTGCACCACCACTGTGGCATCACATTGAAGTTTAAATATATTATTAAGACGGCTACTTAATAATATAAGTGATTTCACCCTGAAGAAGCTTAAAACGAAGTAGGTTAATTTAGCTGCACCAACCAGTTGATTCTCATGATGTCAGGTTCCTTGGCAATTTCTGGGGGCAACAACAAAAAGTTTCAAAGCCCTAGGCCTAAAGCTCTGTGTGTCTCTAAGAATAACTCTCCCATGAATCTTCATACAGATTCATCACTGTCCAGGTCTATAATAAATTAAGAAAAAGGCATTAAAGCATGAAAATTAGGGGGAAACAATCCTTCAAAACAGTGAAAAGCACTGGGAAAGATGAACAATGAGAAAGAAACTGAAATGAAAGAAAAGCAGGGCAACTGCACTTGAAATTTGTAAAACTAGAAAGTATCCCCTAAATGCTCGCTATAAGAAGCCGGTGGCAGAACAAACTTTCAACCTTTAGTTTTCTACTGCATTTTAAAAATTTAATTGGAAGTTCTAACACAACTTCGGTGAAACGTAGTCAAAGGAAGTATTACTAAAATTCACAGATCTTGTTTAAAGAGCATTGCTCTCCTATGGTGGTGTGACCACCATGAAGCGTGACTTGCAGAGGCAGAAGATGCAGCCGTGATGGAGCCATAGCTCCCTTCCTACACGCTCCCACATCGCTGCGCACATTTTATTTCACTGCTGCTGAACAGGGCCCTTCACTTCATTTAATTAAAGCCCGAGGCACCAAATAATCTATTTTAAAACTAATTCTATAACTAATTTACTTTAAGTAGGTATTATTGAAGAATTCAATTCTTAACTTGTAGCAGTTTTCACTTTTTAGTATAAGGAACTTTAACACAGATTGCGTGGAACCCAGGACCCACTACTTGACACTTGTAAGCAGGTGCCCAGATTTATCAGCCTGCTAAAAAACCATCCCTAGTCATTCGCTTCTAAGGAATTAAACAAATGAAGTGAGTCTGGATAGGCAGATACATTTTCAAACTTGCTAAATTCACCCAAAGCAGAGAATTATTTTAAGACCGTCCATTGGCAATTATTATCATTTATCATGCTCACTTTACAGTACAGGAGATAGTGTGGGATGATTAATTAGATAGATTTTATGCACTTAAGTGAAATTGGAAAGAAAAGAGAACTTCAAAATGCGCTACAACTGCTGAGAATACCCGTCGGAAGATTCTTATGTTAAGAAAGAGTCCTCAGATGCAGTACATTGGAATACTGATTTTACCTAGGATTTAATGTTCTGTATAGTTGTGGATCAAACTAATAGCAAGATACTTAGTATTTAAAAATATCATCCTTATTGAATGAGTCATCTCATTTAAATGTTAGACATTTCCTCAATTTAACAATGACATCAGGATGCTTTATGATTTTTAAACCCACTGCTGGCTCAAAATGTAACTCTTATTTCATAGCCATTATACATTTTTCCTACTCCCTGTCATCAAAGTACATTCTTTACCGCAATCTTAAAATTGCTAGGAACAAAAAATCCCAATCAAATTTTGAAAAGAAACACAGTCTCAAGGTCTAAGCCTATGTACCACAAAAATCCAGATAGCACCCTACTTAGAATCAAGTGTAAATCAAAGAGTGGCAAGATAGGTACCAAGCAGCAACTTCCCTAAGCCAATTATTGCAAGAATACAGGCAGAATCGAGGCACAATGAGTTAGAGGCTCAGAACACACCTATGAGGTAGTCAGACTCAGAGAGCCTTCAGGGAATGGTAAAATACACTGCAGACCCCAAGGCGTCGTGTCATGTACTAATGACACTGGTTTCTTTATAGGAATACTTAAGAAGACTAATTATCTTTTCACAAAGATGCAAACAGAGATGGCTGTAGGAAGGCCTGAAGCTGGTAAGAAGCAGAACAGCTTCCCAACTAGTCCAAAAGAAAATAAAATGATGAGCTGCACAAAATATTTCAAAGTAACAAGAATGGATTTGATCTAAACAAGGGAGTAAAGACCACCTTAGAGATGGGGAGGAAGGGTGTTTACATGCCGAAGGAGAGTGAATATTTGCATCTTTTCTATCTAAAATAAAACCACTACAAGGTTATGCATGGGATCTTAAAAAAAAAATCAATACTATAGTATTGCAATATTCTGCATTCCCTGCAGGATCAGCAGAATTGCTTTTGATTCTATACCTACTTTCCAGAAATGGGATGAAATATGGCTTGAAAACACTGAGTTGTAATAATTAAAGGGTACTTCTTCAATAATAATAGTAATAACAATCTTCCTCTCCCTTACTTAGCAATTGTATGCAGCAATTAATGATGTGGTTGGATTTTTCAATATACTGTCATTGCAAATGTTGTGACTGTCTTCTGAATCATTATAATTCCCATGTTACATTCTCAATTCTGGCTTTGGATAACTACTGGGATAATCTTTTCTGAAGAGAAATATTTTTTTCTTTTTCACTGTAGTTTAAAACAAAGGAACTTTCATGTATCTGTTTTAGATAACTTTTTGTGGTGATGGTTTTATTATGTGACTAAAGATGACCACTTTTTAAAAAGCAACTAGAGTATATTAC
>CAUYRT010070057.1:0-41138 GCA_963574885.1 Lepilemur ruficaudatus
TCTTTAGTTGGCCAATTAATTTCTTTCTTTCTATTTATAGTAGAGACGGGGTCTCGCTCCTGCTCAGGCTGGTTTCGAACTCCTGACCTCGAGCGATCCGCCCACCTCGGCCTCCCAGAGTGCTAGGATTACAGGCGTGAGCCACCGCGCCCGGCCTGAGCTCAATCTTTCTACCTTACTGCAAAACCCCACTGCAGTCGTCTCTTGAATAAAGCCTTACTGCCTTTAACAAGTATAATATTTTTTTAACACACCCCAGCACTTGAGGTCACCTAAGAACATTGAAATCATAGATTTGAACATCCCATTCAGAGAAGAACATCCCTTTCTAAAACGATGATGGAAAACCAAGAAGCCATAGAAGAAAAAGTTGAATGATAACAAACTTGGGGGAATCATTTGCAGATCAATTCACAGATAAAGAGTTATTGTTCTCAATTAAGAGCTCATGTAAATTAATAAAAATACTAACAGCTAAGTAAAAAATGAACAGTTTGCAGAAAAATCATAGAAATGCATCTTTCAAAAAATGTACTCACACATAATAAGAGAAGCACAAACGTAAAAGTACAAGGAGTCATTGCTTTCTCACTGTCCAATTAAGGAGGATCAAAACATTTAAGAATATCATGTGTGGTAAGTGTACGTAAGAGGAAACAGACACTTCCAAAACTATTGAGGGCACCATTTTTCAAGCCTGGCTTCTGCCTCCTCAGCACCTGAGTGTGCTCACCCCCCGATGTCAATAATGTCTGTCTTACTAACTGAATTGATTTTACTTCACTTTCGGGGAGCATATGACACTACTGATCCCACCCTGCACTTTTTTGAAACTCTCTGTTCCCTTGACCTCTGCAGCCCAGCTTCCCTCCTGCCTGCTCAGTCTCCTGGATGGGCCTCTCTTCCTTCCCCATCCTCTAAAGGTGGTGTTCTCAGGGTTCTGTCCTTTGCCCTAGCAAACTAATGTAATGCTTAAATTTATTTTATTTTATTTTTTTTTGTTTGTTTGTTTCGAGACAGAACCTCACTCTGTTGCCGGGGCTTGAGTGCCGTGACAGCATCAGCCTAGCTCACAGCAGCCTCAAACTCCTGGGCTTAAGCAATCCTCCTGCCTCAGCCTCCCGAGTAGCTGGGACTATAGGCATGCACAACCATGCCCTGCTAATTTTTTCTATTTTTAGTTTCCTGGCTAATTTCTTTCTATTTTTAGTAGAGACTGGTCTCATTCTTGCTCAGGCTAGTCATGGACTCCTGACCTCAAGAGATCATAGCCTCTCAGAGTGCTAGGATTACAGGCATTAGCCACCGCGCCCAGCCTAATGCTTAAGTTTAAAATGTCCTAAACTCTTCTCATGCCCCACCTTCTTAATCGCCTCTCACTCATCTGAGCCTGGTTCTTATTTGTATATCTTTTCTAAGCATCATGTTAATCTTTCAGGACATGCTTTCCAAGAGTTGCATTATGATTCATAAAATTCTCAATTCTGGTGGCTCAGAAAATACATAAGCAAAGTCACCTTATGGTGACAGACTGGCTTCCAGTTATAATGTTGGTTCGGATTCAGGATACACCTATCCCAGGTGGGTAGGGTAGTATTAGATATCTTCTCCACAAATGAAGCCAAGAAAGCAGAAGCTTTACAATAGAATTCAGAATAACATTATCAAGTAAATTGTTTATATTTAAATAATACAGAGATATTTTAATACAATAGCATGGTAAATTTCATTATGTAAAACAAGCAATAGAGCCAGCATCACAACCACTTATCATAGGAGCAAGGACTTGTATCTCTGAAGCTATATTTTTAAACATGAAGTATAACATGATTGTGAAATAATTCTTCTAGGATAGATTAAATTTGTAAAGTATTTCATTCATTTGCTTATGCTCTTTGTATTGGCACCAGAAAAATATGCCATGATATCATTAATCACCCAGGTAGGGAAACAGAGGCAGATAAATTGCCTATTCTCTGTCCTCTCTCTCTTACCTCCTCCTTCCCACATCTCTGCTCTCATGGCTTCCTCCTTCAGCTCCCAGCACTTGGGCATGAGATAAACCTCTCAGAAGGGGTATGCATGACTCTCTGTTCTAACAGTTCTTCTAGAGTTCTGATTCATTTTCTTTCTATTTCTGCTTCTAGTACTGCCTCAATCCTTTTATCTATGTGTCCGATGTCCAAACTAATAAGAAATGGTGACTTGATTGAATTGATTAGGAACCCTTGGATGTGGGGTGCAGAGTTTTTGATCTTCCTCATAAGGCAGTGTTATAGACAATTGTTACTCAAAAGTGTGGGTGTGGTATCACCTGGAAGCTTGTTAGAAATACAGAATCTTAGCTCCCCCATCCCCAAAGCTACTGAGCCAGAATTTGCATTTTAACAAGATCCTTGGTAATTCATATGCACAGTAATGTTTGAGAAGCACTGATCTGATGGTTCCTTGTTCGATCATCATAGCAGAGCCCCAGGTGATACACACGTACTTTAGTTTGGGAAACCGATTTAGTCGTCTCTTTCCTAATTGTCATGGGTGACACAGGACATAGCAATATCTGCGTAAGAGACTGTCTGAAGTCACCTTTCTCAAAAGGTGACGGTATAACGGGCAGGCATTTGAGGTTATGTAGTCATTCAATTTAGACATAGCTCAGAATTGAGCCACAGACAGATACTGTAAAGCACGAATACCATGGACAGCGGTCCAGTGCGTGCACTGTGCCTGGAGTGAGAGACGACGCAGGTGGTGGAAAGCCCACAGGGCCACTGCTGTGAGACACCCTTGGGTTTGAATCCTGGCTCCATCATAACCTAGCTGTGGGAATTAAACTTCTTAATTGATCCCTATGGGCCTCAGTTTCCCTGACTTGTAAAATTAGAATAATATTAGAATAATAATATTAATTAATAATAATAATAATTAATAATAATAATTAATAATAATAATAATAATAATAGGATAATAATATTATCCACTAGAGTTTGTTTTGAAAATTTACTGAAAAAAATTGTCTATATCACTAGACCAGACTACTCAGGCAGGTGTGCAACCAATATTAGTCCCTTCTTTCTTCTCATCTTATAACACCTCAAGTAAAGTTAGTTTTCAAAAAAAAGTCCTTGAAAAACAAAAATAAGGTGCCTCTAGCTTGTAGCTAATGTCCATGCTTATGACACCCAGGCTGTCAAAATTGGTGGTGGGGATAGAAAGAGTGGAGTGAAGGTGCTCACTCTGGCTCCTGGCGTCTTCACATTCCCTTAGGAGCTGTAGGCGCTTGCGGAGGGGAGCTGTAGCTCAGACATGCTCAGCTCCTGCACCTTCAACCTGCAGGGCAGCGGGCCCCTGCATAGCCACCGTAAGTTGGGCCTAGGACCTGGCTCTGTGCTAGAGATTCTGATGAGCCATTCTTTGAAGAGTCAGCCTTTCTGCTCCTCTTGTTACCCAGCTTGGTTCAGTTTCCCCCTGCTGAACTCATTCTGCCACCACCACTTCTATGGAGCTGAGTGCCCTGCCCCTGAGCCTTAGTTTCCTTTCTCTCTGCAGCTGTATTGCAGCCCTTTGTGGAGTAGCTTTTCCATCAGGGACTCACTCTGACCCTGGATGAAGAGTTGGCTAAGGCTTGTATCACCGCCATGGCTTCACAGCTGTAGCTGCTTTCCGTGTTCCCAATAGGCTTTTGTTGTTGTTGTTGTTTGTTTTTTTTTGAGAAAGGATCTTGCTGTGTCACCCAGGCTAGAGTGCAGTGGTGTCATTATAGTTCACTGTGGCCTCAAACTCCTGGGCTCAAACCATCCTCCTCCCTCAGCCTTCCAAGTAGCTGGGACTATAGGTGTGACCACCATGCCCGGTTAATTTTTCTATTTTTTGTAGTGATGAAGTCTTGTTGCTCAGGCTAGTCTTGAACTCCTGGCCTCAAGTGATTCTCCCACCTTGGCCTTCCAGAGTGTCCTGTTCTGAAATTTTGATACCAAATTTTTGTCCAATTCTTAGGTCTGTTGACTTCTCAGAATCTACTCTGCCTCCTTCCATATTATACAGCCCTAACAATAATAATCTGTCCTCCCTATGGCATGGATCTAAAAGCTGAAATTTAACCTGCATTGGATTGTTTATGATTATATTTGAGTTTCTCTTGTGAGATTTTATTTTACCCACACCTGCTTCTTACAGACGTTCACTTCAGTGTGTCTCTGAAAATTTAAGCTGTATTTGAACCAAAGACCAGATGATGCTCAGCAGTTATCTTATATTCAGTCCCAGGAAGCGGCAGTGGGCCATCAGCCCTCACCAGTGCATGGGGCACGTCTGCCCCAAAGAGCAGTTGTGAGAGTGAATTGCGGTAAGTTGCTCTCTGAGGTGAAAATATTAAACTCCCTCTGGTTTCTCACTTTTTTTCTGGGCATAAGGTTTGTCAGGATTGACTCTCCCTTTTGCCCTCCATATTCCTCTACTTAAGGTAGTTTGTGTCCATCCCCACTGCTGGACCTAGACACTCACGCAAATAATTTGGTACCAAATATCAAACTTACATTCTTTATTAGCTCAGCGTTTACTGAGCACGAAAGCTGAGTGCTATGTGTGAAGGGCACAGAAAGAGCATGGTGGATCCCTGGTGCCACCCCTCCTGGTCCCCTCTCCCAGATTTCAGCTCTGATCCCAAACGTACCCACTTTGCTTCCTACCTAGGGACAAGGACCTGGAGCTTCCCTCCTGCCGCCTCTGCCTGGAAGGCAGCCTGGCAACCACCTCAGTCACTTCAGGAGGCCCTTGAGTTTCACTCCGTGCAACCTACTCGAGAGCAGCACACTAGGTCTTCCTGGGAAGTCCCATATACTCGGTTCCCAGCAGTGTTTGGACTCCGCTAGCCCCTGCCCCCATGTCACTGGGGCTTGGAACTGGTCCATATTCTATTTATTAACAATAGGCCCGCACTCCCTGCCTGTTCTAAGGTGTAGGTGTAGTAGGGAAAGTAGGAAAAAAAGGGATTCTCCTAGCACCTCAATCTCTGTTCCCTCAGACAAAATCCTGGAGGCTTCCTGTATCCATCCTTCCACGAACCTCCGTCTTGAATCATTTTCTCGGTTTTTCCAAACAGTTTTCAAGTATCCATATTTTTGCTAAAATTTGTGTATATCATAAACTTCTATGAAACACAATCCTATTCTTTGTACTTATGAACTTTAAAAAATGAAGTTAAAGGAAAAAATAAAACCCTGAACATACACGCAGTTGTTCGACAGATTTTCTGCGCCAAAAAGGAAAAACCCAAAACCAAAACCCTCTATCAGACAATGATAATGATTTCAAAGGGGAAAGACCAGCTGGGTTTGTCGGAGGGGAAATCTCTCTAACTAGAGCACCTGTTGTTATTTGTCAACCCAGACATCTTCTCTCCTTGAGCAACTGGCCAAGACCTAGGTAACTGTGTAATCTCATAAGAGTGTTTTTATAAGTTATGCAAATACACAGCGCTTTCCTGATGGCCAGAACAATCTGCTTCCCAACTTTAATCTGAGCCCACGGTCCCAGCCCCCGCCGGGTGGCGTTTCCAAGCCCGCAGCTCTGCGCGGCCCCAGGTGAGTCCTGCGCGCGCCCCGCTCTCAGGCCTGCGGGAGGGGCTGAGCGAAGGCGGAGGGCGGGCCGGGGTGGAGGGGGACCGAGATCCGGCCCCGACTGCAGTTTCCTCGCGGCGGAGCCGCATTTCCAGCCGCCGCCGCAGCCCCTACCCTCGCACGGCGAGCGGTTTCTGGGCGTGCCGCCTGGAGGCGCGGAGCCCGGCGCGCCCCGGCCCTGCAGCTCTGGCCGGGGCGGAGGCGGCCCGACCGCGGAGATGCGGGGCGGGGGCAGGGCGCGGGGTAGGTGACTTTATCCCGCCTCTGTTTCCCTGCCCCGGGGAGCAATGACATCACGCGGCCTTCTCCAGGCGCCGACACAAAGAGCGGCGCGGAGAGGCCGCTGCGGGGGGAGCCGGCGGCCGCGGTTGCCGCCCAGGGCCCTGGGGCCCCGCCGGCGAGGCCCACTGCTCGCGGCCCGCGCCCTTCCTGCTCCTCCTCCGCCGCCGCCTCCTCGGTCGCCGCCGCCCGCGCCGCCCGCGCCCTCCGCGCGCAGCTGAGCCCGCGCCGGGCCGCGCCGGCTCCTTCCATGCGGGCGGCGCGGGCCCTGGGAGGGGCGCCGGGAGCCAGCCGCGCAGCATGCACTGGGGGGTTGGCTTTGCCTCGTCCAGGCCGTGCGTGGTGGATCTGAGCTGTAACCAGAGCGTCTCCTTCTTCGGCTGGTGGGCCGGGTCCGAGGAGCCCTTCTCCTTTTATGGGGACATCATCGCTTTCCCTTTGCAGGATTACGGTGGGATCATGGCAGGGCTGGGCTCCGATCCCTGGTGGAAGAAAACCCTTTACTTGACCGGGGGAGCTTTGCTGGCCGCAGCTGCGTATCTGCTCCACGAACTCCTGGTCATTAGGTGAGCCGGAGAAAGGGCCCCGCGCAGGGGCGCCGAGAGGGGCACCTGGCCAGGGCAGGGCTGGCGCGAGGGGGGACTTGTGCCAGCCCCTCCGTCATGCCGCCCAAATGCCCAAGCAGCCTGCTGTTACCTTTCCCCAAAGGCATTCTGTGGTCACCTGGCTGTGAGGGGCAGTTTAGAGTTGACAGGAGTATTAAACTGGTACTGGGAGGGAAAAACATTTGTCTCCCTACGTTCGGTGCTAAAAGCAAAAATGCTTTGGGTCACTAGTTGTTATCTATTAAGAAATGTCCTTAGGAAGATCCTAGTGCAATGTCTTTGCAACAATAGAATTAGGCCGTGTAGAAATACTAAGTTACACTTTTATGAAATGTCTTATTTGTTTATAGGTGATAATGCTGCAATATTAGCTACTAACCTCATCTTTTACTTAAAAGGTTAGTTCTCCCCTATCCTTCCCTAAATGTCAACATCATCAAAAGGCTGAAAAATTTCAAAAGCTCCTGGAACCTGCGGGTCCTTGTTAAAGAGACATGGCCAAATGTAGTGGTGTGCAGTTTTGATGCAGCCTTAACCTGGTTCTCTGCTTATGTGTTATTGAACGCTAAGCACCATCTTCAGGCTTAAATGTCATTGTTCGGTGAGCAGCAGGAGATCGGAGGACAGGCTAGCACATGGGCGTGTTTGACATAACACAGAGTCTCCCAGTGCTGTAAACAGTTGCATCCGCTTCTGCCGCAGAATGTTTACAGGATTGACTTGGAAATACCAGAAAATGGAGGCCCCTGCTGTTGGTACATCCAGCCCGCAGGAGATTTTTGTTTGAGTAGGATAATACCACCAGCTACTGAGAAGGTCGTTTGGCTAATTGATACATTAGTTTACATTAAAATTTCCAAGCATTTGAGCCCTCAGTCACTGCAAGATTATCAGAAGTAGAGCCTTCTCAATAGCTCAGAATGTCCCCCTTGGCCATTCTCCCCCTTTCTAAAGAGGGAGAAATGTGTCCACACTGCTTTTTTCCAGAAGAGGATTCCTACACAATAGGTTATAAACAAAGACAGTGCTAGGTGACCTTTAACCCGCCTGCAGGGATCCCAAGATTAGATTGTAACATTGTGACAATCTAACCTAGGTATTTTGCTTAACTTACGTATTTTTATATTTCCCATCTCTGAGAGGGTGGAAAATCATTTAGGTCTGGGGAAATGTATTAGCTTTCATATTATTTGGCCATAATTGAAGGTTTATTTTAAGCTTGTTGCACATTTAATTCTCTCGCTTAACACAGCACCTTGAATCTAGTTGAACCAAATTAAAAAATTCAAAGTGAATTACATCGCTAGATTATTTGATATTTATGCTAGTTTTAGAACTCTATTTCAAGTTAGGTTTAGAGCTTTATAAAGAACTAAAACATTTGTGCAGTAATTTAAATGGTAACCCAGTTTTTTCTCAGTTATATTCCAGTCCAAAGCCTTTGAGGATCCTGAACCATGTGGCTTCCCAGCAGTTTTCCACTTTGGAGGGGGAGTAAGGGTTTCATGGGACTAGGTCTAAAACACGGTTTGAATGACCTTGTAGAAATAGCCAGGAGTTCAGCACTGGCTGTGGCGTAGGCCACGCCCTGGCAGGTGTGGTTGCTGGACACTGGAGATCCCTTTGCCTACAGATGGCTCCTTCTCCATTTAGGGGACTACAGGCCCCAGCATTAGATACTTATTTGGATTAAGGAGTTTAAAACCTTGGTTTATTCACTTTTATTTCTTGAAAAATGTTTAAGTTGAATTGGAAAACCCTGGTATAATGCAAACAATAAAAAGGGGCTGCGCTTGTTTGAGCACTTAGTAGGTACTCTGCATGTAGGTGCTTTGCCTGCATGATTGCATTTATTCCTCATGACTTTTGTGTGAGGCTTGATTCCCATTTTATAGTCAAGGAAATTGAGGCTGAGAGAGGTTAAGCAACTTGCCCAAAATCACACAGTAAGAGTAGTAGGATTCCAATTTAAATCAGAGAATGGGTGTCTGTGGAACCTTCACATTTTGCTACTGCCTCCTAGAAAGTACCTACTGTGAAATAAGTTCTGTTGGGGGAAGAGGAAATGTGGAAGACTGGGGTATTGCTCGGGGAAGACAGACCTGTGGCAGGGGCCTGACTTTCTTGCAACCTCTCAGGGCAGAGGGCTGGGGACACTGAGGAGGGTTGAGAACCAAGGCTTCAGAGGGTTAACGTGATAGAGACCTCCGCTTAAGCTGAAATGTAAGTTTCAATAGTCTGTGTACTTTAGACAAAAAATAAAACAAAATCTGAAATATGTGGGATGGAAAATACACCTTAAAATGACTATACTATCTGAGTTCACTGGCAATTGCAAACTCTTCACCATCCGACTTGGATTTTCTGCTGCATAGACAGCTTTCATCTACGGCTATGTCTCTAGAGTGGAAAGAGCAGTTGACAGGTGAGAATTATTTAAAAAGTTCAGTTAATGAGTATAACCAAAACAGGTATTTTGGGTTTTATCCATGTTTTTTCCAGTACCATATTTTCAAACAAATACTGTCCCAACCCTCTATTTTGTTTTTCTTGAGTGGAGATGGCCTGGCAACTATCTTAAATTCAATCAGGCATTTGAAAATTTTTTGTTTGTAAATCGAATGACCAAGTAATAACTGCATTACTGTGGCTCATTTGCACTTTTGGCACACAGGCTCGGCCTGTCCTAGAAAACTTAGTGAATCAAAGCAGTCCATGGGTCAACATCTGGTCTCTATAAACTGCAACTCAGCAGCTATATACAGAGGCATTGTTGTCTGTGATATCCTTGGCCACAGGAATAGGAGCTAGTCTACTACTAGACTAGCTAGTTGATACTCTGTGGACGTTCTCTTATATAAACCTCATTATTAGGCCACTTTATAAAATATAGCTGTACAGGAAACAACCTACCTGATCCTCTGATCCTAAGTTAGAGAGCTGTGTGGAGGGAGGGCTCTGGAGCCAGATTGCTTTGTTCACATTCAGAGTTTGTCTGTAGCCAACCATGTAACCTTGGATATGATAGTGAGCTCTTAATGACTCAGTTTTCTCATGTGTAAAATGGGGATAGTAATAGTAGCTTTTCTCATAGTACTGATTAAACGAATTAACACATATGAAATGCTTAGGACAGTTTGTCATATAGTGAAAATTCAATGAAAGTTGGCCGTGATTAGCTATTACAAACTTTTATCAGAAAGTTCCAGGCTTGAGTGGTCTGGGTTAAACTGGCTGTGTTAATAACATTATCTGAAGAGTTGCCCATTTTGGTGTCCTCGATTTGCTTAAGAGCTTGGGAACTGGAGTTATTACACACTTGATCTTAAATTGTTGTGCCTCAGGCAAGTTATTTAACTTCTCTGAGCTTCAGTTTCCTTATCTACTGTAAAATATGAGTATAGTATGATATCCTAAATTGAAACTATAATGATACCTACTCTATAGTGTTATTGTCAAAATAGAATAACTTAATATCTATGATGCATATAAAGTCATTGGCATATGCTTGGTACTTAATTAGCATCCATTCTTACGATGACATGGCCCAAATTAACCATTAGAATTGGATCTTTCTGGCCAGTGTAGCAGGGAATTTTATATTTGTGTTATTTCTTTTCAGTTCTTAAATTTTTACCTGGCTGATTTACATGAAAATATCAGTTTGTGCCCAGCACAGTGGCTCATGCTTGTAATCCCAGCAAGCACTCTGGGAGGCCGAGGTGGGCAGATCGCTCAAGGTCAGGAGTTCGAAACCAGCCTGAGCAACATCCAGACCCTGTCTCTACTAAAAATAGAAAGAAATTAATTGGCTAACTAAAAATATATAGAAAAAATTAGCCGGGCATGGTGGCGCTTGCCTGTAGTCCCAGCTACTCGGGAGGCTGAGGCTGAAGGATTGCTTGAGCCCAGGAGTTTGAGGTTGCTATGAGCTAGGCTGACGCCATGGCACTCTAGCCCAGGCAACAGAGTGAGACTCTGTCTCAAAAAAAAAAAAAAAAAAAAAAGAAAATATCAGTTTGCGATGTGAATTATTTGAACAAAATCAGTTAGTTAATTGTCAAATCTATAGTTTGTGCTGTCTAGCAACATAGCCCAAGTAGATTCTTAATTTTAATGTCTGACCTCCTGAACATCTGATCTAACGGAAATCCTTTGTTTTATAACACATATTGCCAGAAAGAACAAATATTTTTATTCTTTTGACTTGACTGGTATTTTCAAAATGAGTCATTCTGAGCTCTTCAAGTTGAATGGGCCCTTGGGTGGTAAACTTCTTCAAGAGAGGCTGTTTTACTAAATGGGGATGCTGCAGTGAAGATGCATGTGGTGAAGATGCAAAGAGCTTGTCCTTGCTTGAATAGAACAAAATAGGTGTGGTATTAGGCTGGGATTGATGCCAGGGAACCAGAGGCTCAGGGAGGGCCAAGGGAAAGAGTAAAGTTTATTTGACAGGAGATGGCTAGGTAGAGTGAGAGATGGGAATTGCAAAAGCTTCCTAAGGGCTGTGTGGAATGATGAGATTTTGTAACTAACAGGAATAATAAATTCCACTATTATTTGATGCTTGGTAGATCATTAAATGTTTATAGATACTACTTTATTTAATCCTCACAATAATCTATGCAGAATTGGTAGAACTGGTACTGTCTTCACTCTCCAGGTGAAGGAGGTGGAGAGGTCTAGGGTAACACGGCCAGCAGGAAGCAGAGCTTGGGCTTGATCTCAGGTGTCCAGACTTGGAATCCAGCATTCATTTTGCTACATGGAGGCTGTTGAAGAATTGTACCCGGGAAATTCTCCTCGCCCAAAAAAGTAGCCAAAGGAAAAGATGGATGTGTGGCTGAGATAGAAGAACGGGCAGAAGCAGGGGTACTAAAATATATACTGCATGGTCAAAGTGGGGTCACTGTGAAGGCAGAAAAGGGGGTGAGAGGAGAGAGAGAGAGCGAGAGCGAGAGCGAGAGCGAGAGAGAGAGAGCGCGCACGTGAGAATGCACATATGCAAGTGCACTCCCAGAAACCAGGTTCCGTGGCATCACAGGTGAAAGGCCAGGTAAGGGCACCGGCAGTTTGGAAGAGGAACCAGAATATTCAGAGTCTCAGATTCCCTGCAGACTTGGGTCATGGCAGAGCAAATCTGATATTCCTGGGTCTTGAGGAGGAATACACTGTTGCATGGTATAGTCTAATGCCAAGAACATAGGCTCTGCCTACTGGTTCAGTCCGGGTTTTGCCATTTACTAGCAATGTGACTTTGGGCAAGTTAATCCTCTGTGCCTCAGTTTCCTCATCTGTAAAATGAGGCTAACAGTAGTATCTACCTCATGAGGGTATTGTGAAGGTTAAAGATCAATAACACCTGTGAAGCTCTCAGAACGGCGTGTGAAACATAGTCAGCACAGAATATTATTTTTATCCATCCAACTTGTCCCTGGCAAGTAAGCATAGCCAGCAGGAGAAAAGGTGGACCTGTACCAGAAAATATTCTTCCTGCCCATAGGCTACAGGTAACAGAAAGAGGCTATATGTAGTTACTTTTCTGAGCCGTTGGGGCCATGGTAAGATCAGTTGGTGAGGTTCGCTTGTGTTTTGACTAAGCTTCTATTCTGTAAGTGCTGTGTGAGGTAAACCCCTGTGACAAGCAGATTTGTTCATTGAGGAGCTACAACCCAGCAGCGTCCTCTCAAGAACTACGGGAACTACAGGAACTGAACTGTGGATTGTTCTTTATTTCTGTTTTGGTTTTGACAGGAAACAGCAAGAGATTGATTCTAAAGATGCTATAATTTTGCATCAGTTTGCAAGACCTAACAATGGTGTCCCCAGTCTGTCTCCTTTCTGTTTAAAAATGGAAACTTATTTAAGGATGGCTGACTTACCCTATCAGGTACTTGTGTGCAAATATGTTTTATTCTCATGACATCAATATCAGTTAGAGGTGGGGAGTACTTAATCTCACAGAGCGGATGCCAGAGGGGATGGGGTCTGGAAGTAGCAGTGCCCAGTCTTTAGTAAAATGCAAATGCTCAGTTCCAGGGTCTGTGGATTTTTATATCCAATTTAATGATGGATTAAAAGGGTATAAAGTTTTCAGGGATTCAGGGCATGATGTTTTCCCCTAACATAGAGTATGCTTTGGTTAGTAGGCCTACTGGGCAGCTGAAGTGGGTGTGCTGTTGCCCAGTATGTTTTTTCCTTTATGTTTTTATTTATTGACATCATTATATTGTGTCTCTTGTGAATCCTAGGGCCAGAAGGTCCAGCAGGTCACCAGGTAGATATTTGTATATATCGTTAGAGCTTTTCCACAGTGCTCCATGTTCTGTTTGTACGACTTTCAGGGAAACACTTGCTCATTTTTAGCATTAAAGAATGAACAGAGGAATGAATGTATTTAAAGGTATACATTTCTCTCTGAGTAATGCTTGAGCTGTGTCTCATGAATCTGACATGCTGTGTTTTTATTGTCATTCAACTCTGTGTATTTTTAAAAACTTCCCTTATGTTTTTCTTTTTAACCAATTTCTAGCCATGTGGAATTATTTTTAAGCTTTGATTTTGTTATTGTTTTTTAATTTTATAGTCAGAGAAGATAGTCCCTGTGATAGCGATTCCTTGGAATTTACTGAAGCTTTAGCCTAGTGTGCAGTTAGTTATTAGAAAGGTTGAAAATAATAACATATTTTCTGTTTGGGTATAGCGTTCTCTGTAGATCTGCTTACTTGAACTCATTTAGTGTATTATTTATTTAGAAGGCCTTCTGTATTTCCACTTATTTTTTTTGTCTGCCTGTTCTAGCAGTTTCTGAAAGTTTTAACATTGAATAATGTTAAAATATTCAAATGTATTTGTTGATTTATCTCTTTTTCTTGTCATTCTGTCAGTTCTTACTTTGTGTAAGAGTATTTATATATTTGAGGTTATATTGTTAGGTACGTACAATATGAAAGATCAGTCTGTTACTTTTATTTCTTTTCCCAGCACCCAACTTTGTCCCTTATGACTTTTTTCAAAACTTGAATTCTGTATTATCGGATGTTGAAATGGGTTCTCCAGCCTTCTTTTGGTTCATAGTTGCTTCCAATATCTTTTTCCATCTTCTTTCTCTATTTTTTGTGTATTTGTTTCTCATAGGCAATGTATTACCTTTATTCAATCTGAGTGTCCTTTAATTGGTAAGTTTAATCACTCTATGCTTATTGTAATGAGTGTTTAATTAGAACTTATTTCTAATATCTTAATTTAATTTTAATTTAATATTAATTTAATATTTTTCTCCTGACTGTATATTTTATTTTTTTCTCATTTCCTGCTTTCTAATGGATAGATAAAAAAATTTTTTTCTCATCATTTAAAACAAATTCTATTTTTGTTGTTATGGTGGTTGCTCTTAAGATCCAAATTTGTGTTTATTTATTCCTAATCATTCATTAAATGTATTAAAGTCCCGGCCGGGTACCAGGGCTCACGCCTGTAATCCTAGCACTCTGGGAGGCTGAGGCGGGTGGATAGCTCAAGGTCAGGAGTTCGAAACCAAGCTGAGCAAGAGCGCCGTCTCTACTAAAAACAGAAAGAAATTAATTGGCCAACTAAAAATATATAGAAAAAATTAGCCGGGCATGGTGGCACATGCCTGTAATCCCAGCTACTCGGAAGGCTGAGGCAGGAGGATCGCTTGAACCTAGGAGTTTGAGGTTGCTGTGAGCTAGGCTGATGCCACGGCACTCTAGCCAGGGCAACAGAGTGAGACTCTGTCTCAAGAAAAAAAAAAAAAGATATTAAAGTCTGTATTTACTTTGTAATAATACGAATACCTTGGCAGTTTACATGTGCCTTGAGGCTCTCCCTTTCTTCCCAGCCCTCATCCCAATTTCATTGCTGTTGTGTAACATTTTAATTCTAAAATTTTGGCAATTCTTTCTTTTTTAGACAACAAACTCAGTAGACGGACTTTGTTTCCAATCTATCTTGTCCTACAGGATTTATTTATTTATTTTTTACTTGAATAATTCCTTGATGAATATTTTTAGAATGAGACTTCACTGTGGTGTTGCATGCCTGAGAATATCTTTATTAGACCCTCACATTTGATGAGTGTTCAAAGTTCTTTTCCTTCAATGCTTTAAAAATATTACTCCATTGTCTTTTTTTACACATTGATGTTGCTGTTGAACAATTTGAGGTTAATCTCCTTTCTTTCTCTCTAAATTCTTTTAGAATTTGCTTTAATCTTAGTATTCTAAACTTCAGTATAATTTGCCTTCGTGTGGGTCTTTGCGTAACCTGTTTGGTCCTTTATAAACTTTTTATGTGAGGTATTTCATCTTTTTTAATTCCGAGGAATTAATTATCAATTTTCTTAAAATATTTTTGACCAGACTGAGCAAGAGTGAGACCCCATCTCTACTAAAAATAGAAAAATAATGGCCGGGCTCAGTGGCTCACGCCTGTAATCCTAGCAATCTGGGAGGCTGAGGTGGGCGGATCGCTCAAGGTCAGGAGTTCGAAACCAGCCTGAGCAAGAGTGAGACTCCATCTCTACTAAAAATAGAAAGAAATTAATTGGCCAACTAAAAATATATGTAGAAAAAATTAGCTGGACATGGTGGTGCATGCCTGTAGTCCCAGCTACCCGGGGGGCTGAGGCAGAAGGATTGCTCGAGCCCATGAGTTTGAGGTTGCTGTGAGCTAGGCTGACGCCATGGCACTTTAGCCCGGGCAACAGAGTGAGACTCTTGTCTCAAAAAAAAAAAAAAAAAAATAGAAAAATAAGCCGGGCATGGTGGCACACACCTGTAGTCCCCGCTACTTGGGAGGCTGAGGGAAGAGGATCGCTTGAGCCCAGGAGTTTGAAGTTGCAGTGAGCTATGATGATGCCACTGCACTCTACCCAGGGAGACAGAGCAAGACTCTGTCTCAAAAAAAAAAAAAAATATATGTATATATATATTTATATGTTTCCTTTTCTTTTATGTCTGTTTTCCTTCTCTTCTTCCCTGTTCCCTATTATCTGGATATTGCAACCTCTGCTTTTATTTCCTATATCACTGTACTCTGCCCTTTAATTCTTTTCAGCTTCTTTATGGGGATGTTCCTGTCTCTGAGCTTACATTGCATTGCTCTGTTTTCTTTTTGTTTCTATCTGCTATTTACCTCTTTTGTGCTCTTTATTTCAACCTTTGTGTTTTTCTTATTAGTATCTCTCTTAGTTTGTATTCTTCCTTATTCCTTGGAGGATACTTATTATGCTAAACTTTTTTGGTCTGTTACAGTAATTCTGCTTCATGTCATTTATTGAGTGCATTGCCCTTCTCTTATAGTAGTTTTCTAGCAGTACAACTCCTCAGATGTCTAGTTATGTTCATTTGAGAGTTCCTTTCATCAGGGATGCCAGCTTCCCTGCCTAGGAATTTGTACTGGGCAAGGGCTACAAGTTGTGTGCCTCTTATTGGGAGTCGAAGAATAGGAAGGTGCGTTCCAGGCATCCCCAGGCCGCTGTGGTCTTTTCAGTTTGCTGCCATTCCTCCATATGGCTCCCACTGCTAAGGGGCTTACCTTAGGCTCTTACAAAAGCACTGGTATTAGGAGGAAGTGGTCTCTCGGTTATAACAGATCAGCCATGAGATTGGAGGGAGTGGGCTCCTCACCCAGCCAAACTTTTGGCTGCTCTCATAATGATATTAGCCCTCCATTTCCTGACTCTCCATAGCCTGTGCTTTCTGAGCCAGTTTCTGTACAGAAGAGGGATGGCAGGGTCCTCCTAAGGCAGTGCTGGGACAAGATGCTTGACATACTTTCAGCTTAGTGATGCTATGAGGGAAATTCTCTGGGAACATGGTGGAGTGGCACCCAATCTGGACTTCAGGTGGGGGATCAGGAGGCACATGGGATGTTTGGGCACAGAGAAGGGAATCAGAAAGAGGGTCTTTATGATGGAACTGAAATGCAAAGTGTGAATCTGGAGAGAGCATCAGGGAGATTATGCAGGACTTGCTAAGCCAGCAATGGAGGAGAAAACAGCAGTAAAAACAGACCAGGCATCTAAATGCATTGGATCAGATTTGCAAAATCATTGTTCAACTTGGTGTTGGCACTCAGCACTTGAAGATATGTGTCACTGAGGGACTCAAATTGAAGGAAGAGATTGCCACCTAGCAACTACCTGTCTTTATTCCGTCATCACTCTTGACCAGATCTCCTCACTTAGCCGGTGCGCCTTTGGGGCAGTTAGGATCCAAAACCTGAATTTTGTGGGCTGCTGTCTCTGGCTGCTTTCAAGATCTTTTGTGCTCCCCTACCCGTGATAATGTAATCCTGCTGTTTGTGTGGCGGCTGCAGCAGCTGCCAGGCTGTTCTGTCCTTTCCTTTTTTTCATTTAAGCCATCAAGCACTGACTGCTGCAGACCTGCCCTTACCCGCAGCCTAACTACCTTTGTTCAGGTTTCAGAGCAGCCGCTTGTTTAACTGGAGCAGCAGGGCACATACTTGGCTGTGAAGCCTGAAGCTATTACAGAGGTCTTCAAGAAAGGGCGCACTTACTCATAATTATTATTTCTAAAGTATATTTTTAAAAAAGGAATTGTATACAGGTGTTTGTTTCTTCTGTGTGGTCTCTATGGAAAATAAATGGACGGGGTCCTCAGGGGGACAGATCCTCCATAAAAAAAATGGTTCTGTGGTTTAGAAAGGGATGCTCTGTGCCTGCCGTGGTTCACTGTGCCTGGCGGGTGCGCCCTCTGCAAGGGTTTGTTGGCGCAGCAGTGCCTGGGAAGTGCTGGGGAGCTCATTTCTTGAGCTGATCCCTAGAGGGGTGTTTCCATCATGGCCCCAAGGAGCTCTCCCCTCTGCCCCTTCTTTCCCTTGTGCCATTTAAAAAAGATTAAATTACCATGTTCCTAAGATCACAACTTAATGTTTGAAGCTTTTTTATTTTTTAACCTAAATGGGATGGGAATGAATATGTGATCAAAAGGCTTTTTTTTTAAAAAAGCCCAATGTATTGAATACAATTATTATTGTTTTTTCCTATCAAGTATTAATATTGGTAGTTCAATTTTTAAAACTTTTTATTTTGTAATAATTATAGATTTATAGAAAGTTACAAAACGTGTACAAGGAGGGCCTGTGGCTATGGTTAATTAAAAAAAAAAACCCCAAAATAGCTTTACTGTTTTTTTATGATTACATAAAGATGACATATGATCATTATAAAAATTTTAAACGCTATGAAAAAGTATATGTGGAAAGTAAAAATCACCTGATATCCTACTAGCTAGAGATTACCATCACTGATATTTTTTGATCATTCTTCCATACATTTCTCTAGACATAAAAAAAGACAGCTACATCATTTGACATAAGTGGTTGTACAAGAAGCATATATTTCACAATTCTTTTTAAATAAGAAAAAGAAAAAACAAAATGGCCCTGTTGGAACTCTCTGCCTTGTTCTAATTTTAAAGTTTCATGTTCTATTTGCTGATCTTGTCTCCCCTCCCCCATCTCTCTTTTTTAAAATTTTTTCTAAGCTACAGACCAGTTAAAAACATAGTACAGTGAACACCCCCATGCCCTTCACCTATATGCACTGGTGGTTAACATGTTGCCTCCGTTGCTTTTTTTCTGTTTATATATATATATATATATATATTTATACATATACATTTATGAATAATTTTTTGATAAACTATTTGAAAGTAAGTTGCAGAAATTATGGCACTTCACCCTACACTACTTCACCCTACTACTCCAAAAAACAAAGACATGCTTCAAAGCTACAGTACATAGTGAGTGCATGGATTTTTTTCAATGTGTTTTAATCTGCAAAAGCTGTTGCTAAATTTATTTCAAATTTAGCCAGTGGAGGATGATTCAAGATACCTTCAAGGTGCAGTAGATGTAATGGTTAGAAATTTAGCTGAGAAGTTGGGGGCACCATAGTCCTTGTACTAAATCAGAGTCCCAAGATTCTGACATCTCTCTGAGGGTCTCAAGTTCTCCATCTCAAAGTGGTGATCGTGATGTTAACACTTCTGATGAAGGCCCTGTGTCCAACACGTCATGTGCATTTTCTTATTTAATCCTAGTGACTGTTATTATCCTTATTTTATAAGATGAAGAAATTGAGGCCCAGGGAGGATTAGGGGAGACTCAGGGAGGTCCAGGGTCACATAGCGAATAAATGATGGAGCCAGATTTTTAAACCCAAAGCCTATGGCTTTTGCTGCTGTGCTAATAATGCAGTATATGTGTAGCTGCATTGTTCTCACCTGGGACAGACTTGTAGGGAGAAACATCAGCTTGGAAAAAAATACCTCTTTGTCTTTCTTCTCAAAATACTTTCAGAAAAACTATTCTCAGTGGGTTAGTCAGACTCCAATTGCTTAAATAAAAATAGACCAAGAATTCTTTAATGTATTTAAGAAGTTAAGAAAAATTATTATTTAAAAAATATATATTTTTTATTTTAAAAGTTATATAACCACATTTAGAAAAATTGAAAAGTGTATGGAAGAAAAGATCACCAGCATCTCACCCGTAGTCTTGCCAATTACTTTTGACATTTTTGTGAGTTTCTCTTTTTTAATCTTTTTTAATTTATCTAATTTTTACTTAGATATAATCATATCTCTCAAATGTTGTCTCTGAATAAGAATACTTTAAAAAAAATAAAAAGTTGTCTTCCACTTTTTTACCTATCAGCAAAGTTTTTGATCATGAAAACAGAACTTTTATTTCCGTAAGAATTGATCACTAATGATTACTTTGATTTTGAAAAGTGGGCAAGATAAACATGTACCAAGTACCCAGGGGAGGAGGCGGTCTAGAGGGAAAGGCAGGTGTGGAAACAGTTATTCTGTAAGGGTAGGGGAATATAAACCAGACAGTGGGAGCGTGGAGGAAGGGCAGATAATGGTTGCACCCTGGGGAAATAGTTGCCTAACAAGGTGAAATTCAAACTGATTTTTTTAAAGGATGGATAGGACGTTGAAGAGGATGGAGAAAGGAATTTCTATAAAAGGTGAAGAGTGTGCAAAGTCAGGGAGGTGGAGCAGTTGGAATTCAGGAGACCAGGAACTCATAGCCAACGAGGCCAGGCAGGTGGGCAGTGGCTGGATGGTGTGGCTCTAGATTGCTATGTGAAGAGGGTTAGACTAGATCTATTAAAACAGTTGAATAATTTTGAGCAGCAGAGCTTTTGTGTCTCATTTGTACTGCCAACAGTTCCCTCTGATGGCAGTATGGAGGACAGATTGCATCTGAAAATAACAAGAGTCCAGTGCTAGGAGGATATGGGTGTATCAAGAGAAATCTGAAACAGAGGCTTCTATGTTATATGGTAAATGTACATCTTTAGTACACAAATTATAACAACGTAAGATATATTAGCAGCTTTTAGAAGTATGTGACATTTCTCCTGGTTAACATCAAGGATAATATGTAGGGCTGCCATGTATGGTTGTACAGGTTACTCATTGCACAACGGTGCCTGACCAAGGGGTGGGGGTGAAATCTGGATCTAGTCCTACTTGCCAAGCTGTGAATCTTGGCATGGACTGTGTCCACCCAGAGGAGGTTCCATTTCCTAAATTGCACAAAGGTAATATGACTAACAGCAGCTCCAATAACAGCCCCAATAGTTATTACCGTTTTCCATGCTAGGCCCACTTTCGTTCTTTAGAGTAAGCAGTGAGATAAAGTATCAAGACACTAAGAGCAGCCAGGTGTGGTGACTCACATCTGTGACCCCAGCACTTTGGGAGGCTGAAGCTGGAGGATAGCTTGAGTTCGGGAGTCTGAGACCAAACTGGGTAACATAGCAAGACCCCCATCTCTACAAAAAAATAAAAAAATTCTCTAAGCATGGGGGTGTACGCCTGTAGTCCCAGCTACTTGGGAGGCTGAGAGGGGAGAATCGCTTGAGGTTGTAGGGAGCTATCGTGATGCTACTGCACTATAGCTCGGGCAACAGAGCGAGACCCTGTCTCTGAAAAAAAAAAAAAAAAAGACACCAAGAGGCAGAAACCAGTCAAAGTCCCCATTATATTCTACCAAAGGCAGCAGCAAGTAACATGTAGCTGATGAAGTTAATACCTGCTCTGCTTTTTGGCATTTCAGAAAGATATTACCTCACAAGTCTGAGAAGCCCAGTACCCCCAGCACAGTCCAAGCCCAGGCCTGTGGGCACCAGTGGATGACTGCCTGTAGGGGACGTGATAGCCAGTCACAACCCTGGTCTCGCTTGAGGTCAGTTCAGTGGTCGGGCTTGCTCAGCACATACCACATACGCTACGCGAGAAGCATAAGTCCTAGCTACATAGAGACTTGTCTTAGAACTTTTTCAGCATTCTGTTTTTATCCCTTGTGGTGAGATGTACTATTTGGCTTTTGGGAAAGGCACACACAAATCTAGGTGTGATTTAGGCAGTAACAACTTGAACAGTAGTCGCTTTTGCTAATCCCAGTGGTTTCCCACAAGAAGCAGTAATTTTTTTTTTTTTTTATCTCTGCAAATTTTGGAATTTTAAGCCTAAAAGGGGAATTTGTCCGGGGGTCTCCTAGAATGGGGTCCTCACAGAGTTTTCTGTCATAAATATACCTTTGCAAATAGGTATCTTCTTGTCTGTCCAGGGCTTGATCCAATTTGTCCCTTAATTTTAATTTTGTTTATCTGGGAGGTAAGAGGGTAAATGGACGCCTGCAGAGTGTGGGTTGGCAAACTGTGGCCTGTGAGCTAAGAAGAAAGTTCACATTTTTAAATAGTTGGAAAAGGTCCAAAGAAGAATAATATTTTGTATGATATGAAATTTGAATGTCAGTGTCCTAAGCACTTTTTTTATCAGAAGAGGCCGCGCTCATTCATGTGTGCGGTGTCTGTGGCTGCTCTCATGCCGCAGAGACCATGTGGCCTGCCTGAAATATTTACTGTCTGGCCTGTTGTAGAAACAGGTTGCTGACCTCTGCTCTAGGGAACAGTTTAAAGATATACGGGACTGATGTGTTTAACATTTTCTCTGATGCTGTCTTCTTATTCCTTTTTTTAAAAAAAGCTTTATTGGGATATGGTTGACATACAATGAAGTGCTCATATTTAAAGTATATAATTTGATAAATTTTGACACATATAAATACTCATGAGGCCATCACATCAGTGTGTCCATTCACCTCCAAAATTTCCTTGTGCCCCTTGGTAATCCCTTCCTCTTGCCCCTACCCGTCCCACATTGTTCCCAACAACTACTCACTGGCTTTCTGTCACTCACTATAGATTAGTCTGCATTTTCTAGAGTTTTGTGTACATGGAGTCTTACAGGATGAACTCCTTTTTTATCTGGCTAATTGCACTAAGCAAAAGTATTTTGAGATTCACCCATGTTGTGTGTATCAGTAGTTCCATCTTTTTTTTTTTTTCAGTGAGTAGTATTCTGTTGTAAGGATATGTTAGATTTGTTTATTCTTTTACCACTTGATGAGTATTTGGGTTATTTTATGTTTGTGATATTGCATATAAATCTTCTATGAACATTTGTGTACAAGTCGTTGCATGGATATATGCTGTCTTTTTTATTGAGTAAATACTTAGGTGTAAAATGGCTTGTTTATAAGGCAGATGTATATTTAACTTTTTAAGAAACTGTCAAACAATTTTGAAGGGGTTGTACCATTTTACATTTTCACTGGAAGTGTTTGAGAGTACCAGTTCCTTCACAGGAGCCAACACTTGCTATTATCCAACAGTGTTTGAACTATCTACTTATATGAAGTATGAGCAAGAGTTTGTAATAATTTGATTAATTTAGGCTGTGTTGACCACACAAAATTGATTCTGTTTTTTTTTTTCCCCAAGACAGAGTGTCCCTCTATCACTTGGCTAGAATTCAATGGCATCATCATAGTTCACTACAACCTCAAACTCCTGGTCTCAAGTGATCCGCCTGTCTCAGCCTCCCAATTACCTGGGACTACAGGCACGTGCCACCATGCCCAGCTAATTTTTTCTGTTTTTTTTTACAGACTGAGTCTTGCTGTCGTTCAGGCTGGTCTTGAACTCCTGACCCCAAGCAGTCCTCCTGCCTTGGCCTCCTAGAGTGCTAGGTTTATAGGCATGAGCCACTGGCCCAGTCTTAACAATCAACTTCAGGGTCTAGGCTGGGTGTGGTGTCTTACACCTATAATCTCAGCACTTTGGGAGGCTCAAGTAGAAGGATAGTTTGAGGCCAGGAGTTCAAGACCAGCCTGAACAACATAGTAAGACCCTGTCTCTACAAAAAATAGAGAAATTAGCCAGATGTGGTGATGCATGCCTAAAGTCCAGCAACTCAGGAGGATTGCTTGAGCCTAGGAGTTTGAGGTTGCAGTGAGTTATGATGATGCAACTGCACTCAGCATGGCAACAGAGCGAGACCCTGTCTCAAAACAAAACAAAACATGTGGGTCTAACTTTAGATTTACCAAGAAAAGTGATTGAGTGTATGGAATTATTACCACAGAATCCCCTTCTTTTATACAGTAGGAAGCAAATGTCACTTTGTAGCTTTATGTGTGCATTAAGTGTGTGACCCTTCCATCCCCCCACCCCATTTTAGGATCAAGGTCCTCTGAGACACTGTGAGCTTCTAGGATGTGTGTACATCAAAGAGGAGCTTGTCAAAAGCACAGATTTCTGGGCAGTATCCCCAGAATTTTGATCCAGAGGTCTAGTCTGGGACCCAAGAACCTACTCTTTTTTTTTTTTTTTTTGGAGACGGAGTCTTGCTCTGTTGCCTGGGCTAGAGTGTAGTGGTGTCATCATAGGTCACTGCAATCTCAAACTCCTGGGCTCAAGCGATTCTCCTGTGTCAGCCTCCTGAGTAGCTGAAACTACAGGCACGTACCACCATGTCTGGCTGATTTTTCTATTTTTGTAGAGATGGGATCTTACTATGTTGCTCAGACTGGTCTTGAACTCCTGGCTCAGGCTATCCTCCCAGTTTAGCCTCCCAAAGTGTTAGGATTGCAGGTGTAAGCCACGGTGCCCAGCCTTAGGAACCGACATTTTTATGAGGCACTGTAGTTGAGTCTGATGTATATACTTTGTTACACCTAAGTGTTATAATTTGGGGAACACTTATTTGCAGCGTGGTGGTGTTACACGTCATTCAAGTGTAAGATGCAGGATTTCAAGTGAGGTCTTTGGTCAGTAGCCTAGTCAAATATAAACCTCCTCATGGTTTATTTTTGCTTTTTGCATTTTGGGGTTGTTCATACATTATGACTAGATTGACTGTTAGCAGCCTCATTTCAACCATGTCAAAACTCTACCTCCCACCGTCATACTGCCCTCTGCCCCCAGGTCTTTTTATTTTTTTTTTCTTTTCCACAATAAGTCAAAGTCCATGATAGAATCGATGGGAGGGTAAAGTGATATCTGTATGGGAGGTTAAAATGTTTTTTTTTTTTTCCTGAAATAACCATTTATTGTCTTGAGTTTATGTGCTGAGTGCATTCACTTAAATAGTACAATCGTTATCAAACATAAGGTGGGAATGTTTGTTTCTGTTAATCCTATAGTGAAATTTAAATACAGTATTGCTTTTCTCTTTTTGAAAATGTACTCTGCTTAGAACTATTTTGGTGGAAAACTCTCTGCTCAAGGGAAAATGCCTTGGATTGAATATAACCATGAAAAAGTTTCTGGCACAGAATTCATAATTGACTTTCTGGAAGAGAAACTTGGAGTGAATTTAAACAAACATCTTGGCCCTCATGAAAGAGCTGTCTCCAGAGCGGTGACCAAGATGGTGGAGGAGCACTTCTACTGGTGAGTCCCCTCCGGGTCGTCCCCATCCTTTCCAAGTAAGCCCCGAGTTCTGTTCCCACCTTTGCAAAGGTTTTCTGCATTAACAGTTTGGGATAAGAAGTCTGACTGACTTGAGGTCATAGTTATGACTGTTAAGTTTCTGAGTATCTAGAACAGGAGTTGACAGTTTCTGTAGAGGACCAGCTCGTAAATATTTTAGGTTTTGCTGGTCATAAGTCTTTGTTGCAATTAGTCAGCTCTGCCATTTTATTGCAAAAGAAGCCATAGATGATATGTCAATGAGTAAGCATGACTGAGTTCCAGTAAAACCTTATTATGGACACTGAAACGTGAATTTCATTTAATACATCATCTTCTTTTGATTTTTAAAAATCATTTAAAAATGTAAAAACTTCTTAGCCTGTGGGCTGTAGTTTGCTGACCCTTCACATAGACTAGAACTCACGGAGGTGAGGGCGATATTTCAGTTGATTGGGCTCAGGGCTCTTCACCAATACTGTACCAACTACAGAATTAAAGTACTATTATGACAGATACCCAGAGGAGGGAATGGAAGAATAAGTCAAGATAGAATTCCTAGGTGAAATAAATTATACGACCTTTGTAAGATTACTGTCAGTTTTCCTTAGATAACAAGAGCTTCTCTCTGTTCCAGAAGTAAAGCGTACTACTCCTTTCTGGAGTCTCTTTGCCCTGGTTGCTTAACTCTTACTTTGTATTCCCCAAGTTTGAAGCATCACATAAGTCGTGTTCATAAGTCGCTCCTCTTGGGCTCATTGTGGCCTGGAGCTGGCTCTGACATCATGTGAGTTAAGCAGATATGGTTCTTCTTGCTTTGCAAATTTTCTTGTCATCTGAGTTTTTTTCTTTTTCGCATCCATTTTCTTGAGTTTCTGCACCTTTCTCCATACGCCAATAGATGAGAGAAAGTTTCTCCCTGATTTCTGCAAACTTTGTCTTGTTCCAGAGATCAAGTTAAGAATTGTTAAGCCCGCTTTTTTGGTGTTAATTGTTATTCCTGGGCCAGATGCTGGCCCAGTAGCGTTTACTAAATCTTCCTTGCTGAGAGATACACTCAGTGTGGGGTTGATTGTAGAAGGTTCTTCCTGATCATCCCCTATTTCATCCATTCTGCTCTCTTTCTAAATGGAAAACTTGCTGTTTTTATCTGTCAGATTTTAAAGTGACCATCTATTTTTCTCTTCCTCTTTCTGCTTTTGGTTTTTGCTCAGTTTATTCCAGGGCCGACCTGAGCATCACCTCCACTCCCCCTCACCACAGAGGTGAGGGAGCCGGGAACTAGGTAGAGGATGGGGTCCAGGGTACACATCAGTGTGGTAGTAATCACATTCAGTGTTTCCAGAATGAGCCTCAGTGTTTTCTTTCTAATACAGCTGGAGAATTGCTGGGCTCCCCTCTTAAAGAGTGCAGGAGTGAAGTGGGGGCCAAATGCATGACTGTGTATGACGTGCAGAGCTTCTGGGAAAAGCCTGGGGGACAGAGCCCCTCTTGCTCGCTTGCCGGACTCCAGTCCCAGCTTTACAGTGACAGAGGGAAATGAGGAACCCACACAGGGCCACCCTGACCCTCATGCCTGACCTAGTGCGCTCCTCCAAAGCGCTACCTCTTTTGGTTGATGGGTCCATTGATGCAGAGACCGATGGCTTGTCAGCTGTTTTTGGCTACACCTCTTTGCTTCTGTAGTGGTTCAGAAAATATATATTCCCGTTAGACAGTTTGTGACCCAGCAAAATTCCCAACTAACACACGTCACTGCTTTTGTTCTTGGTGTGCGGCGTGCGTGTCATTTTATAAAACTTTACTCCCTGGTAAAAATCTCATCTTCTGCGCTCCCCTCCTAGGGTCTGCCTTTACCAGCCCCCAGCTAGTATTTGATGTGGGGCTGCTGGGGGGATTGGGGGGGAAGTTGGGAGGTGGTACCCTCGTAGGGAAGAATCTTAATTTTATTGAGTACAAACTTTCGAGTGCTTGGGGATTTGTTTGGATCATAAATAGACTCTTGACACTTCTAAGGATAATTTTGTTTCTCTAATTCACTTTTCAGAAAAATTTGGGGAGGGTTAGCTATTATTTCTTACTTGTGTCTACCCAAGAGTTAATTCAAGGAAAAAGTAGTGAAAGGTGGGGGAAAAGGTCTTGATTGAGATGCAGACATCCAGTTACCTTTCAAAAGAACTGGATTCCTGATTGTTCCAATTTCATTTAGTCCCTAGTAGCAGCAGAAGGAAAAACAAATCTTTCTCTGTTTCTCAGGGTTCCTAAGCTTTTAGCCTTCTCCCTTTGGGGAGATCCTGAAGGACTTTCCCGAGAGCTCTAAATCCCAATGGAGGAAAGACCCTGCTCTCCCCAGGGGAGGAAAATGCCTCGGAATCTCAGATGCTCCTCTGCTCCCTTCCTCTTCTGCTTCCAGAGGCCACACACAAAACGTGCACCTGCGGAAGCCAGGCCACCGTGGGGGCCTGACCACAGCATGTAGGAAAGTGTGGGCTTTCCATGAGATATTGTAACATTCTAACAATCAGTGAAACCCTAGGATGTCTCTGTACGTACAGAGGTGAAGAGGAAACTCAATCAACTCAGTAAACCCACCGCGTTTGACTCAATTGATGATTCAATTACATGGAGTTTTCAGATGTATTTATTTTGGCCTGAAATCTTAAAAATACTCCAGTAATGATTTTGTGAAAAGCAAAGGCAATAGAAAGCTGTCATTATTATGTGACATCACATAATTCTGAAGCTCTGTGTTAGGTCTATTGGAATAAGCACACTCAGCTATAAAATGGTTTATCTTCAACTTGAAATCGATATAACTATGTCCCACTTGCATTATAAAAGCTATTATTGAAGACGATGAAGAAGGGAAGGATTTTTTTAATGCTTTTTGTTCTACTGAATTCTAACTTAATGCAATGCAGGGAAGCTGGTATACAGGGAACTCTGAGAGACGGGGCTCAAATTACTGGAATGAAATTGATTTTTGATAACAGGCACAAGCTTCTCCAGTGTGGCATGCTGCCCCCTTGTGGACATCAGTGAGTATGTTAGGAGTCTTTCAACCTCACAGGGAAATGTACTGAGCATCATTGTCGGACTATGTAGTTATAACATTTTCACCCATAAAAATATATGCATTAGAACAGTGAATTTAGATTCGCTTCTAGGTTGGCCCTGATTTTAAAATTTTGAGCTTGGCTTTTGGTGCACTTCAGGAATGGGGGAGATGGGATTCTTTCATAAAATGACTTACCCAAGTAGATCTTTTCTAAAAGTCAGGAGACTCTCCTGGATAATAACTTGATTGGTATGTTCCCCTTTCCTTTCTTTTCTCTCTACCCCAGTTTTAGATGTAGTGAAGACTCCTGTTTGGAGGGGCTGATCTAATGCTTGTGGAACTTGGTTAAATTACAGAAGCATATCATGAGCTTCTGCACCCTTAAATAAACATTCAGAGTGCAAGCAGAAGACAGCAAGGGTGAAATGATGCAGAGAAAGGCATCCACATGATTTGGAAGGCCATATACTGATACTCAGCATCAAAGAGTAGTTTGCCATGGTTTGCAGTTTCTCACTTATAAATATTCATTTCTACTGTGGGCCAGGCATCATGTTAGGTTGTAATGAGAGATACCTTCATTAAAACATCAGGAGTAAGCTTTTCTTTGCCTGTTTTCTCGATCTACTTTAAAAATGTTCGAACAGGTTTTGTTCTTCTGTTCTGACTAAGAAAGTCTTTTAAAAAGACTTTGACCCCATTTTTGCAGGAGATATTAGATACCTTTGTTGTGATAAGGAAAATGAGTATTTCAACTTCCTGAAATAGATTCTCAAATGGATAAATTTAATTGCTTAGCCTTGTCTCTTTTCCAAATTGGCCCTCCCCATCCTTGCCAGTTAACAATTCATGATTCCTTGTGCAGTGGCCTTTTCCCAGTGGAGAGTGAAAAGCCACACAGTCCAGAGGGAAGAGTGGCAGCCCCTTCTTCGTCCTCCATAGGCAGCACTTCTCTCTTTCCATTTTTCTGTTTAAGTATGTGTCATCCCTTAGAAACGGCACTTAGCAGTAGCTGGGTCAAAAGCAAAGCCTTTTTCATTCAATCAATAGTCCATTCTTTTTTTAAATTTTTTTTTTTTTTTAAAGACAGGGTCTCTATTGCTCAGGCTGGTGTGCAGTGGTGTCGTCATAGCTCATTGCAACCTCTAACTGCTGGGCTCAAGCAATCCTCCTGCTTCAACTTCCTGAGTAGCTGGGACTACAGGCATGTGCCACCCTGCTTGGCTAATTTTTTTTTTTTTTTTTTTTTGTAGAGACAGAGTCTCCCTATGTTGCTCAGGCTGGTCTGGACCTCTTGGCCTCAGATAATCCTCTCACCTCAGCCTCCTGAAGTGCTAGCATTATAGGCATGAGCCACTGTGCCTGGCTACTTCATTCTTTTAACAAATTTAATGAATGTATTAGTGGCCAGGAATTTTGCCCCTGTCCTCAAGTGGCTCACAGGCTGGAGGGAGACATGAAGCCTTCATAACAGTCAGTGCTGGGGGAGAGTTTGAGGCACTGAGGAAAGGCATCCGGCAACTGCCGGATAGATGAGGGGAGGGCTTCGTGATGTCACAGTGGAATCAAAGGACAGTTGGAGTGGTGAGTGAAGGGGCCAGTGTTAGGGGAAGGTTAGGATGTCCAGGCAGAGGGAGCAGCATCTGGAAAAGTTTAGAGCAAAGAAGGAGGTCTCTGGGGAGAGTGTTAGCCTATTTGAGCTACCATCACAGAATACCATAGACTGGGTGGCTCGTAAAGAACAGAAGTTTATTTCTCATAGTTCTAGAGGCCGGGAAGTCCAAGATCCAGGCACCAGCAGATTTGGTGTCTGATGAGGGCCCACTTCCTGGTAGATAGGTGGCCATCTTCTCACTGTAACCTCACACAGTAGAAGGGGCAAGGCAGCTCTCTGGAGCCTCTTTTATAAGAGCACTAACCCCATTCAGAGGGCTCTGCCCTTCAAATCTACTTACGTCCCAAAGCCCTACTTTCAAATACCATCACACCGGGAATTAGGTTTCAACATATGAATTTGGGGGTGGTGGAGGGGGACGTAAACATTCAGTCTATAGCAGGGAACATATAGGGAGGAACATGGAATTCCGTATGGCTGGTGCATAGGGTGCACCGGAGTCAGTGCAGGGAGATGGGGCCAGAGAAGGGCCAGACCATACAGGAGTTAGACCATGGGGAGGAGGCTGCTCTGCCATGCCAAGGCGCTGTGGGGAGCTAATGAATGACCCTGAGAAGCAGTGTGATATGATTAGACTTGTGTTTAGGAAGCTCTCTGTGGCACCTTGGGACAACTGGGTTTCTGAAGGGCCTTGAGGGGATGTCAGGAGACCTGCTAGGTGGCCACTGTCCTCAGGGTTGAGAAATGATGAAGGGCGGGACTACAGTGTGCATGGAGTTGGAGAAAAGGGCAAATTCCCAGGTTGCCTGGCTGTGGGAGTGAGGGAGAGGGGCATTGAAGGTAAACTCCTGGGATTCTGGCTTAGGGGAGGAGAAGCAGGTTTGAAGGGAACAGAGATGGTGGGTGGAAATGTTGGTCTGCAGTTCCTGAGGGCCATCCACATGGGATTCATGGATCTTAAGGGCACATGTCTGGCCTGGCTGTGCATTTGGGAGTCATCAGTTTGAAATCATGGATATGAGCTAGATCACCCTACAAGTGTGGAGTATGGAGCTAGGAGGAATGAAGGTTGAAATCTTGGGGACTTGTAAATGGGTGGGTGAGAGGAAAAGCAGTGGAGGCATAAGTTAAGGGGGAGTCCCAGGAAAGAGGCTAATGGAGTCAGATGCTGCAGAGAGTTGAAGAAAGACAGTTATTTAGATATTGCAACAAGGAGGTGACAGTTGTCTTGGACAAGAGTGATTTCAGTGGAGTGGTGGGGTGCAAGCCCCCAGCATGTGGATAGAGTTTCAGAAATCTTGGTTGTGAGAGGAGGTGGATTCTTGGTTGCAATAATATGGAAGCATGTACCATGTGATGTCTTTCATCTGCAGTAGTGATTTAGGAATCTGTGAAGCAACTATTCTCTTTGGTATTTCAAGTTTATACACATTTCACTGGGCTTGACGCTTCAGGAGCTGCCTGGCCCTCATTTGCTTCCCTTCCCTGACACTGATTTATAATATTGGACACAGGGAGTAAAAGAGAGGAAGAGAAATCAAGACCAGGGCAGGAGAGAAAAGAGAGGAAGACCAGTTTCTGAGGTTACTTCTAGCTGAAAAATTCTGAATCAACCCAGTGTTCTCCTTCTGTGCCCTGCATTCAACCTCCTACTGCAGGTGGAGAACCTTCCACCATTGCATTGATGGGATTTCCTCCCTACTGAGCTGTGTGGCCCAGAACAGCTGCCTTTCCCATCTCTTCCTGCTATTCCTGAAACTCTCTACCGATTGCTATGTCCTCTCCTCCTGTACATGCCTTCATTTCCCAGTCTGCAGAGGAAATTGACATCATCAGATGGGAACTCTGAACCTCTCCGAAGCCTCTCAGCCCTTGCAACACCCTCTTCCTCTCCATCTCAGAGAAAGCGATGTCCCTACTTCTCTCCAAGCTGGCCCTTCCAGCCTGGCCTTCTTGTCTTCTAACTTGACTTTGAACTGTGGTTTCCCCAACTCCACTCCTTACCCTAGAAACTTCTTTAAGTTCCCTCATCTCCTCTTATAGCTTTAAAACTGCCACCAACATGCCCCTCCCCACCAATTCTCTATTTGGTGTCTAAATCTGTCTCCTGAGTTCTCAACCTTCTAGACTTCTCCACTTGAGGATTCCATGGGACCTTCAAATGCAGCAGGTTAACTCAGCTTTCATCACCCAAGTCTGTTCCACCTTGTGTAATCCAGTACTGGTAAATGGTATTATCTGCTGAAACCATCAGTCTAGGAGAAAATACTTAATTTCTCCTTATGCATAATCCTTTACACCCATCGGCCAGTAGACTCTTTTTCTTCTGTCTCGATATTTCTCCTACGCATTCCCCATTCAGCCTCCCCTGTGCCGTTGCCTTAGCCAGTGCGTCATTTCTTGCCCAGTTTTGCTGTAGTCTTGTAACCACCGTTCTTGCTACCAGCAGTTTCTCCACCTTCCAGCCCTTCCTTCAGATTGCCACAAATGTGATTATGTTCTTGTCTGCTTAAAACCTTCCAGCGGTTAACCTTTGCTTTTGGAATGAAGTTCAGCTCAGTCTGCATCAGGTCTGTCCTTCCAGCCTCATGTCTTCCAGCTTCCTCCTAGCCGTCCTGTACCCTCCCTACCCTTCCTGGGTTCTTGCAGTTCACCAAGCAGCCAGTGTTCTTTAAGCACACACCTTCACCCTCTACTCTGCCTATCCTTCAAGATCCGTTACGTTTATGATAAAACCTGTGTAATTTGCCTACAAAGAATTTTTTTTCTCTTCATATTAACCTGTCAGTTTAGAGCTACACATTTTTCATTTTTATGCTGTAGTCGCTTTGGGAATGCTAGTATCACTCGGTCATGCTCAAGTTAGGATTATTTAGTCTTATCCTGAGACCACTGACTTCCAAAATGATCAGAGTTTGTGTAGCCCTTTATTTGTGAATTTAGATCTAGTACAATTAGAATCAAAGTGCTGAATTATTCTAATGGAATGTGAAAATTGCCACCTTAAGTACTGCAAGTGTAAAAAGAATGGCAAATAGAAAAGCATTTAGTTCCCATGTTTATATAGAATTTGCTAGAATAAGTGTGAGATATTTTATATCAGAAGATCCATTGAATGCTCTGTGTACATTAATTAGTCACCATTGTGATGTACATTTTCCTATTTTCAGAAATATCCATTTCTCGACTTCTTAATATTTTATTACGAGAGACTTACAAAACAGAGGTATCCAAAGCTTTCTAACAAGATTTTTAGGCATTATTTTAAAAAGGTAATAAAGAAGAGTTATAGTACAGAGAGTGTGTTGAAATTGGTTATAGGATTTTTCAGTTAAAAATCAGAAATGCTTCAAAAATTTTAGAGGAATCTATTTTTTATTTTCTTTTCTCATTTTTTTAAGAGGAGAGAAACCCTAAAAGAATATAACTGTTTACAATGATCAAAAATTCCCAGGCCTTTGTTTTTTACGTTTGTGTTTTTTCTTGGGGTGGAAAATAGCATATCATCATAGCTACAATTTACTATCACCCCTTGTGTTCCCTCTAAAAATATTTTTCACTGCTCTGATTTTTTTTTTTTTGAAGAGGCCATTTCGGCGCTCTCAAACAGTAGGAGTAGAGATGACTGCCAATAAATCTTTTATTGCTCATTGTGCGGAAAAACGGAAACGTCTTATGCCTGTCCTCCCACGGCTCCATTCTCCCCAGCCTTCAGCGGGAAACCCTTTTAATCTCTGTCTATCAACAATATTAGCCATAGAAACATTCTCACAATCACACAGGTGTGGAGAACAAAATCAGCAAAGGCCTGGGGCTGGCGGCCCGCAGGACGGGGGCGCAGTGACTAGCCGCTGAGCTTTCCTTATGTGTTGCACTGAGTGTAGGGACACCTGGATGGGCGAGTTTGCCACAGCCACCACCCAGGAGGGAAAAAGGATTCAGCCAAGTTGCCCTGGCATTTGTATTCACTTTAGTGTGCTTGGGAACAAACCGAGGTTAAGAGTTGATTTTCTGGAGAGCAAATCTTTTGCATAATATTTATAATGTATAATAAAGACGAACAGGTGTACCTACTCCCTAATCTGTCAAAAAGCCAAAAAAATTTCTTATTTTTCTTAAAAACTTTCTGTATCATGAAACATAAAGTGCATACAGAGTGTACAAAACAGAAATGTATAGCGTAACTAATGAGGACAGAGCATGTACCCGTGGAATCATCATTTTGCTCAGGAAAGGGATGGTGCCAGCACCCCGGTTGCTACGGCCTCCTGCCCTGTGCCCCCACAGGCGCTCACTCTCCTGACTTAGGCCGTTGAAGCAGGTTTCTGCTTGTTCTCTGTGGGGTTGCATAAGAGAGCGTGGAAGCATGGCACGGGGAGGGGGCCTGTGGGTGGGGACCAGGAGAGCTTTGGTGGCATCGTTATCTGGGTTTTTTACCATTTCCCTCACAGGCCCTTAAGTCTAGGCATCAGCTAGAGCCTGTTGTGATATCTGCCATGCAGATTGCTCTTTGTAAAAGCTGCGATAATTCAGTTTCTCCAGGGTGTACTAAATTCTGAACAACTCATTGGGAAGTGACTCTGTGGAGCGGGTGTGTACCTGATGCACAGTATAACTTGTTTCCACACAATTCTAGGACGTTAGCTTATTGCCAGTGGGTGGACAATCTCAATGAGACCCGGAAGATGCTCTCTCTTAGTGGTGGTGGTCCCTTCAGTAACCTGCTGAGGTGGGTCGTGTGCCACATAACGAAAGGAATTGTGAAACGCGAGATGCATGGCCACGGCATTGGCCGCTTCTCCGAAGAAGAGATTTACATGCTGATGGAGAAGGACATGCGGTCTTTAGCGGGGCTTTTGGGTAACGTACCACACCTTCTACTCTATGTTATCTGTATCCTTACCTCTTGCATGATTAGTAAAGCACTGTTGGTTGACTGATTAAAAGTTTCATTTTGGTTGGTTTCTTTGCTTCCACGTGTAGGTTGCAGTCCCAGCATTTAACCAAAGCCCCTAATTTTCAGGATCATGTGTCTTTCTACTTAATTACCGGTGCATGATTGTTTTTGATGTGGCGAGCCCCGTGTGAAGAGAGTGTGAAACGTGCTTGGGTATCCCTGCCGGGCTGTAAGTGATGCTGACGTTTCTGAATGTGCTGTGAGAAAGGACAATTTTGCACAAGCTCAGGGTTAAAAGGCTGCTTGTGAACACACCTGCTAAGAAGGGTTGACTGTGTACCCATAGACGTCAATTTGAGTTGGAGAAATGTGCCAACAGCACTGGTTCTGACCCCTTCAGTGTGTGTATGTGACATTTGTCATTTTATCACCCCTTTTATTTTTGTTTGGATCCTTAGTCCTCCTCTTATGAGCACATTTTAAATTTGATTTTGTGTTTGTCACACACAGTGGTGTAATTCTGTTTGGGAAACCCCTCAAAGAGAAGCACAGAGCAGCGTGTGCCCATGGCTGGTGGGGAGGGCTGGGAGGAGAACGTGTGCTCTTGCTCCCTGGCTGGCTGCAGGTGGCCTGGGCTGATGTGCTTCTGCACTGGGCAGAGCTTGACTCTTAGCGATGACAATTCATAAACAGATCATTTGAATTCAGGACCTTCTATGTGTGCAATAATGGCTTCTCCTGAGGGAACAGCTAATGTACAGGGAGCCAAGTCCTTTGTGTGACTAGGTCACCTGACCTAGTCCTTTGGGGCTGCTGATTTTGTCTGCAGAAGGTAGGTTTTCACTGGTCCTCCCTCAATAGTAGTGATTTCCAGGTTCGCCCTCCTCCCTAGTCTGGAGCACAGTAGGTATCTCACCTCCTCTAGGAAGTGGGGTTGGAGTTTGTTTTGTTGAAATCTACCAGTGCTCTAGGAACTGGAGGCTATGCTGGGTGTAACCTGACCCTTGCCGAGTGACCCACTCTGGCTCCTTCCTGCTCCACGCTCCGGACAGTTGCTATACCTGGAGTCCTCCCTTGGCCCCCAGCCTGCAGAGGGCAGATCTCAGCATCACATCCAGCTCTCTGCTAGCTTTGTTTTTGGGGTTGTGTTCTATTGGGGGTCTGCTGCTGGCTGGACTCCTTCAAAACCCCTGTCTGGCTTGAAGAATTGACATTTTCTAGACCTTATGTTGTTTTTATGCTCCACTGGGACCGAGTGGACCTGCTTGGTGTACATGTGAGTGGAATTTGCCTCAAGTTTGCCTCATTCCTTTGGAAACTTAATACTGTATTCTCAGCTTCAGAAACCAGGCCCACAGCTTAACAATGGCTATGTCTGTTCCTCGCTTTCTCCCCTTTCTCTCCAGCTCACGCTGTTGGGAGCCCCAGTGAGCAAGGGGTTGAGTCCCGAGAGTTATGCAGAGATCATGCCAGTGAGTGCTACTCATCTTTAACCATTGAACAGTGTGGGTTTCCTAACCAGGAGGGGTGATCCCATCTTTCTGGGGCATTTCTGGTTGGGAGAACTGGAGAGCAGGTAGCAGTGCTAATGATAACCCACAGTGTTTCTCTAGCGCTTAATGATTTAGACAATGTGTTCTCTCCAATTTTTGGGAGATAGGAGGGAAACGAATCGCTGATAGCTAAGTTGGATACCCAGCAAGTATTCAAAACAGTATCAAGAGTTGGATGATTGTCTATCATGAGAAGCTAACAGGGCTGGTTGAAAAGTTGGAGTGAGCTGGAGTTATATTCTGTGTGGAGGGCCAGGGAGCAGTCTAGCTGTGAACTCTGTGATAGGAGAAGAAGCATTTTTTCTGCATTTGGGGAGGGAGAGACTCTTTGGTTGAACTTCATAGTTTTCCTTACTAAGTGAGGCAAAAAGCAGCCACCCCCCTCTACCTCCCTGCCATCCCCAAGGATATGGCCCACTTTTAATGCCCAGATGCCTAAAAGACCAAAAATTCAAAATTACTTTCTGTTGACATAGTTCAAGATTTGGAGAGATTGTCCATGGATGTATTTGAATCTTCAGGACAAGTGAGTCATCGATGTTCTAGGTTGGTGTTCTCACGTCCCCCTTGGGGAAGTTCTGTGTGTTTAAAGCAGAGGACTATGGAGAGTGGGTGCCTGATGTTTACCGCTTGCCAGAAATGCATACATTGTCTATTTCCAAACCCCTCCCCAAAGGCATGAGAGTCCATAAAGAGCTTGGAAGACATGAAAATCAAGAAGAAGGTTAGGTTTTCGGAGGCAGCATGGATGGAGGCAGGAAGCCTGTGGCCGGCACGTGGGTGTGGGGGTCATGGAGCTGATCTCCTGGGCTCATAGCTGGGGCTTCACCACTTGCCAGCTCTGTGGTTTTACACAGATATCTTGTTATTTCATCTGTAAAATGGGGGTCAGAGCAATACCTGCGTCACAGAGTGTGAGGACGAAATGAAATCCTTTACTTACTACAGAGTCTGGCCCGTAAGAAGTATTAAATAAAGATTAGTTATTATCGTTATTGCTGTTACCGATTTTGCATGTAACGTGTCATTAGAAACATTCTTTTCTGGGAAAACAAAAACCTTTTTTCTGAGTTTTAAATTTATTAATTAATTGTAGGAATTTGGGAAGGCTCAGAAAAGCACAGGGAATAAAAATAAGTCACTGTAATCTTATAACCTATTGCTAACAACTGTTACCGTTTTGGTCCATATTTTCTCAATATTTTTATGCATAATTTTGACTCATGTATACATATGTATTTGTACATATATATATCTTCCATTTCTTCTATTTTCTTATGTTTTTAAATGTTCTGTGCTATGTGATTCTATGTGCCTGGTATCACACTTGCTGCCAGGAAAACTCATCTAAGATTCATCAGACAAAATCCCACTTTGCCTTTTGCCTTTTTTATATTTCTGTTCTATTATTAATCCTGAGTCTATAGGTATGATCTTGAAGTGCAGAGAGAACAAGACAGAATGCAAGTAAGAATTATATAGTTGTCCCCGTGTTAGCATCGAGATCCCCAGCTTTGGCCATTAGATATGAAATTAAAGTAAGAATAGAAGATAGAATCCAATACAAAATCAAAGTCATACCACCCATTTGACAGATAAGAAAACTGAGGCACAGAAATGCTGAATGACTGGCCACCAGTCACACACCCAGTAAGAAGTGGGGCCAGGAGTCAGATCCAGGCTGTCAGACTCAAGACGCCTGCCGTTTTCTGACCCGATGACTCCCCTGAAGTTCTTTATGAACTGTGCTTTAAAGCAAAGTTATATTATTTATATTAGGATGACTTCTTCAGAACACTTTCAAAGTTGCCAGAACTTTAACTGTCAAGTTAAAATGTGATCTCCAAAGTAATTTTTAAGTATCTTTTATTCGACTGCTCCAGGAAGCGAGGATAGAATTAAATATGGAGGGCTGTCGTTGGTTTAGAGACCCTGAGCTTGGTGAAGGGAAGCCGTACCCTTCCTTAGGAGGCTCGCCACCCAGCCTCTAAGCTGAAGTGCATAAGTACTTGAGGAGAAATGACTTCTTTTTAGGGGCTGCTCCTGAAAGAGCCAAGTGACAAATGGAATTTGTAAATGGAAGCGAGAGAAACAAGCTGATTTCCAGCAAACTTCACTTGACTAATAAAGAAATGTCATATGCTTTTTTTTTTCTTCTTCTTCTTTTTGGCCAGTCTAAAGCATTTTATTGAGTTAGAAAATGGCTCAGGGAGTTTTTATTTTTCAGAGTTCTTGTTGACATAAATGTTCTTGTCAACACATTTGTCAGAATCGAATTTGTTGGTTATTTTAATAAACACAAGTTGTGATCTTGACTACATATTTGATGAAGGGTAAGGGCATGCCAAGTAGTGCTTCTTTTCAAAGGCAGTGAAAATGAATCGTTTGCTGCTTCGTGTCACCTCCCTAAGCGTGTGTAATGACAGTGTGGCATAGTTTTCCAGAATGATTGCCTTTTGCCGTTGAATAAAGAAATCAAACAGTTTTCTTTTTCAAGTACATAGATATTTGGGTGTTCACTTAGTTCAGAGTTAAATAACTTACAGACCATTAAAACATTCTGGTTAAGCTTTTGTGATTTGTAATAGAAAGTCCCTAACCCATTCTTAACCAGAAATGCCTTTGGGGTTCCTTCTGTTCTTCCAGACTGGGAAGCCTCACTAGGAAGCAGTGCTGATGCTGCTCAGGAAGCAGATGGACTATGGAAGAGTCAGAGAGACTCAAGGAGGGGCGTGTGTTGAGGGAACAGTAAAGAGAAATGTGGGTGCAGTTATGCCTTGAAGTCTAGGTCAAAAATCTTGGTCCACATTGTAAACCTCTTACACCTCTGGCACACCAAGAGGAGAGAGCTGGGCTGAGAATCCTGCAATCCTAGTACTCTGGGAGGCTGAGGTGGGAAGATCACTTGAGCTGAGGAGTTTGAGACCAGCCTGAGCAAGAGCGAGACCCTGTCTCTATTAAAAATAGAAAAATTAGCCAGGCATCATGGCTGTAGTCGCAGCTACCGGGGAGGCTGAGGCAGGAGGATCGCTTGAGCCCAGGAGTTTGAGGTTGCTCTGAGTTAGGCTGATGCCACGACACTCTAGCCCAGGAAACAGAGTAAGACTCTGTCTCAAAAATAAATAAATAATAAAGGAAAAAGAAAAAAAAGAATCCAAAGAAGAAGGCTGGGTTCCTGTAGGAAACAGACTGAGGGAGGGGGATGTGGCAGCCACACACAAGATTGCATTCTGATGCTTCTGGTAAGCAGCTTTGGTAAAGTTGACCAGAGCTAAGAGTTATTAAGGAGCATTGAGGTGGCAATCCCTTGTGTGTGAGGGGGTTGGGTTGAAGCTGGGCCTGAGTTTCCTCTCTCATCTCTGCTGACCCTTAAGGCTCAGGGTGGGGTAACAGGCTGTCTGGGCTAGATTTGATAATAGTCTAAAGAAGCTATGTGCTTATCTGATCATGATGAGGCAGCACAGACTGCTAAAACCCAATTGTCTTATGCTTTTAATGGGACTTTTATAGACCCTGGGTGATGACACAGTAGTTATCTCATGGGAAAAGTAGATGGATAGTTGCTAAATAGAGTTGGTTTGGGAACTATAATCATATAGTGGGAGAATAGTAAAAATTCGATTTCAATTATGAGGCTCAGCTGAGCACCAGTGGTAGTCAATAAATATCTGTTGGATGAATGAAGAAAAGAATGAATGAATGTTAGGACACATTTAGTAGACAGCCAAGCATGGCTGCAGGATAGGTGGATCTGGGAATACTTTCTGAGCAAAAAAATTTAGATTTGTGAATGCCTTTAAGGGGCAGGGTCAGAAATAGTAATGGGCTCTGGCAGTGGAAACTGCAGTTTCCTCTCAGAGAATGTTCGTTTCAGCTAATTCTCCATGGTTAGAGGCCTTAGGACAAGGGTATACATGTGATGACTAGAACTCAGACAGAAGAGTAATTCCTTCAGCTTGGGACTATGTGGTCAAACACACATGCCTTGACAGCATGCTAGGCTCTCTGTGAGGGGCTCCGGAGTCAGTGGTGAATGCTCTGGACATGGCCCTGAGCTCCCAGAGCTGCCACCCGGTATTGTGGGTAACCACTTATAAAATTGCAGCGCTGGTGAAGAGTGGCACATTGCAGAAGTGCAAGGTGCAGTAGAGGGCATTTTTGCGGGGGAAATGAATGTGGTGGTGGTGGTGGGTTCCAGGAGGCTTCTTTGAAGAGGTGACATTTCAGCTGGGCTCTGAAAGATAAGACCAAATTAGGCAGGCAGGTGTGTGGGTGTGCGGAACAGAGGTGGGAAAGCGAGTAGAATAGTGTGGACTAGAAAAGGAACGCTGTGTGTATAGGCCTGGAGATGAACAGCAGCTGGGAGCTTTCAAGGAACAAAAAGGTGGCCAGTGTGTCTGGAAATCATGCAAAAGCAGAAGAATGGTGTGAAGCAGGGGTGGCAGGGGCTGAGGTTGTACGAACCTTACATGTCTCATAAATCATGTTGGGCTTTTTTCTAAGAGCAGTGGAAACCCTCTGCAGTTTCAACTTTGGGGGTGGCATGACCTTATTTACATTTAATGTGCTGGAGGGGCCACAAGTAGATTTGGTGGCCCAGGGAGGAGGCTGTTGCTGTCCGGGAAAGATAAGACGGTATTTTCATTACAGCCGTGGTGGTAGAGTTGGGAGAAGGTTATGGATTAGAGCTATGTTTTAGAGAGAGAATTGGCAAAATTTGGGAAGGAGAGAAGTGTTGATGGAGAGGGCAGGGGTAGGAGTAATCAGGATCTGGACAGGAAAGCTTAGTGGAAAAAATAGCCATTCACAGAGTTGGGGAATACTGGAGAAGAGGGGAAGATCTTGAATTTCCAGTGTGGATATGCTGGGTTTGAGATCCCTACAAGACAGAGTGAGAGGTGCAGTATATGATAAAGGTAGCCATTATCAGTGGAGGAAAAAACAAATTAATTCAATAAATGGTGTTGGGGCAGCTGACTAATCATTTGGAACAAAATAAGTACAATCCTGACTTCGTGTCTTTTTTTTTTTTTTTTTTTTTTTGAGACAGAGTCTCACTTTGCTGCCCTGGCTAGAGTGCTCTGGTGTTCAGCCTAGCTCACAGCAACCTCAAACTCCTGGGCTCAAGCGATCCTTCTGTCTCAGCCTCCTAAGTAGCTGGGACTACAGGCATGTGCCACTATGCATGCCCGGCTAATTTTTTCTATATATTTTAAGTTGACCAATTAATTTCTTTCTGTTTGTAATAGAGATGAGGTCTCGCTCTTGCTCAGGCTGGTTTCGAACTCTTGACCTTGAGCAATCTGCCCGCCTCGGCCTCCCAGAGTGCTAAGATTACAGGCGTGAGCCATCGTGCCCGGCCCATGTCTTAAACCTTAATAAATTTCAAAAGAATTAAACATTTAAATGTGAAACATAAAACCATGAGGGTGCCAGGATAAACTATGGAAACCTTTTATAGAATTTTTTTTTTTTTTTTTTTTTGAGGCAAAGTCTCACTTTGTTGCCTGGCTAGAGTGCCGTGGCATCGGCCTAGCTCACAGCAACCTCAAACTCCTGGGCTCAAGCGATCCTTCTGTCTCAGCCTCCCGAATAGCTGGGACTACAGGCATGCGCCACCATGCCCGGCTAATTTTTTCTATATATATTTAGTTGGCCAATTAATTTCTTTCTATTATTAGTAGAGACGGGG
>CAUYRT010070058.1:0-69842 GCA_963574885.1 Lepilemur ruficaudatus
CTCTCCTTGTGTATTTAATAAAGATAAGTGTTAATGGACATGTTAGGTTATACAAAGATTATTAAACTGACAATCACCTCTTTCTAGAAGTTGCATTACATAAGCATGTTCTCATACACATCACACACACACACACACACACACACGCACAAAGAGGGAGGGAGGAAGAAACAGGGACATAAAAAGATCCCATGGGAGAATATTGATTATTTTTAATGGTGTGATTTAGCTTCTCAATATAGTTTTTATGTCTTTTTCTTTTTAAGTAGATCTTTTAAGTACATGTTTTGTTCAAGTTACGAAACACCTAGCTCAAGACAAAGTGGAATTATGTGAATTTAGGAAAAAAGTGATCAAAATTGTGGTGAGAATAACTGTATACATTTGTAATTTTGGCTTATTGGTATTTTATTTGAGATCTGTTAGAAACCATTAATCAAATCTCCATATTTACATGGTGCTCTACAACCATTATGCAAATAGAGAGGCAAGAAAACAAGCCCTGGCTACCAAGGAGCTTTCATTCCTAAGACATATAGGATTAATGAAATTTTATACACAAGGCACAAAAATTAGAGGAAAGGCACTGATCAAGTGTATAAATTAAATAAAAAATGGGTGAAAGGCATCATGTTGTGTCAAAAGGTCAATGAAGGGAGTGGAGGGAACAGTTAGAGTCATCATGGAAGTGTCATATTTAGAGAGAGAAAGAAATGGGAAGGCTTTATGGACAGGGTAAGATTTCAGTAGTTGCCTAAAATAAGGGGCAAAAGAGGAATTATGAATCACTTCTTCATATTCACAATAAATACAGGCCTTTCTCAAGAATCTTTTAAAAATCTTTGGCCCTTCTTCATACTTGCTTTTTTGAAATAGAGATGACACTTCTGTTAGAAAGGATAGTGTGAAACTTTTAGTTGTGAAGGCATCAGAAGCTAACATTTATTGACGCATATTATATGCTGAGTACCACTGTAGATGTTATTAAATTCAAAACTTCCTTCAATACTCCCAATAACTTTATGAGCTAAGTATTATTATCCTTATTTCATAGGAGATTAAGGCTTGGAGATATGAAATACCTTGCTTGAAAACATGTAAGCAATAGGGCAGAACAGTCCTTTAACCCAGATCATCATTCCTTACATGCCTTGCTTTAGCCATGACACATCCACCCTCATCCACCCTCCATGAGACCCCAGTGAAGTTAAGCAATGCAGCTATAATTATCTCAATGGTCTACAAAGAACTCAAGCTTTCTTTTTTTTAAATTTCAGAATATTATGGGGGTACAAATGTTTGGTTACGTGAATTGCTTTTGTATAGTTTGAGTCAAAGTTATTAGTGTGCTCATCACCCAGATAGTGTGCATTGTACCCGTTAGAAGTGGCTTCACCCATCCCCTCCACACACCCCACCTACTTGAATTCTGTTGAATTTTACTACCATATATGCACATGAGTTTTGATCAATTAATTCCAATTTAATAGGGAGTACATGTGGTGTTTGCTTTTCTATTCTTGCGATACTTCACTTAGCCTTTCAATTGAAAACCAGACCTTTCTAATAAGCTTCTTTCAGTCCTCAGTAAGATTCTGGATATTCCTTTGTACAGTGATTCTCAAACTTGAGCACATATTTAGATCAGCTGGAAGACAGATTTATGTGTCACATCCACAGTTTTTGATTCAGTGAGTCTGGGTGGGTTTGGGAATTTGAATTTCTGACAAGATTTTAGGTGATGCTGATGCTGCTAATTTGAGACTATCAGATGTGAAAAATAATAGGGGAATTAAATGTGACTCCAAGTTGTTGACCTGAGCAATTGGAGGAATGAAGTTGCCATTGTCATTGACTGTGATGAGGAAGATGCAGGTGGAGCACATTTAGTTTCAGAGATAATCAATTTTATATATTGTTTGATATCCAGTTGGAAGAACCAGGAAGGCAGTTGAAGATTTTATGTATATATATACATATATATAAATATATATATGTGTGTATATATATATATATGTATATATATACATCTCCAATATCCGAGCTGGAGATATAAACTTGAGAGTATTAGAATATCAATATGGGATGAAATCACTAAATAAATCAGTGTAGAGAGAAAAGGACTGAGGATAGACCTCTGGAGCACTCCAACATTAAGAGTTTGAGAGAAAGAGCAGAATGAGTAAAGAAAACTGAAAGGGAAGGACCACAGAAGGAGAAAACCAATACATTTCAGCATCCTTGGAGCCATGTGATCTGATTTTCATTTTAGAATGATCATTCTTACAACTGTGTTTAAAATAGACTTTAGTGGGCCATGGTGGAAGCTTGGAGACTAGTTATGTGAATATTCCAATAATCTAGATGGTGTTAAATGATGTTTTTTTTTTTAAAGAAAGAGGAAATAGCAGTATATTTCTGTGCTGATAGAGATGAACTAGAAGAGAAAAAAATTGATGGTGCAGAAGAAAGAGAAGAATTGCTGGAATAATATTCTTGAGTTGGTGAGAGGGATGTAATCTAATGCCTGGGTAAAGGTGTTAGCCTTAAATAGGATCAAAACCAGTTCAACCACAGCAAGAGAAGGGAAGGAATTTTGTGTGCCACTATACAAGTGAGTGGGTTGATGTGGTGGTGAGAGCCAAAAAGTTCCTGCTGTTTCTATTTTCTTAGAGAAATAGACCATCTTTTGAGAGTAAGGGTAAGGAATGTGTTGGGGGTACACAATGTGACTGAGCCATTGAAAAATTTTAATGAAAAATTTACTTGACCCCTTAAATGAAATAGATCAGCTAAGCTAATAATATTTAAGCTAAAACTAAGGAGGAAATAAGCTACTCCCTCTCTCCATTGCAATACCCATACCACACAGCTCCACCTCTTTCTCTAATGGGCAGCCGTAAGCAGTGAGGGTCATGAACTGAGGTAGAGTTCACCTTAAGACCACAGCTGCTGCAGTGGATCTTACAGATATCCATCTTGGATAATGCTCTATGTCTCTACTCGCTTCTAGCTTTCCCTGGACAGGAAGATAGGGGTCTCATGAAGCCAGATACTGGTGGAGGACTTGCTATTTATACTACATTAATTATAAACCATATCCTATAGGGCCAACTATAGGAAATTTGGGAATGATCAGTTGGTGCTATTCCCATATTTTGAGTTTTTGGTCACACCATGCAAATAAACAACCCTCTTTTTCTTTTTTTAGTGTTTGGTAAATAGTGTAATTAATTGAATCAAACCACATGAGTGATCTTAGGAGAACTGGTATAGGCCACCTGTAAATTAATCAAGTTAGGCTAAAAGCTGCTGTGCAGTAGATAAAATGGTTGTGGTTAACCTAACAGAAATTAGGGAAGTAAGTGTAGTAAGAATCATAGTTTATAAAGAGAGGAGAACTATGATTCTCTTAAACCTAGAATAGCTAAAGCAATTGAGGGAAGCCAGCAAGTGTGAGTTTACCTTGTCTGTGAACAATTAGGGCACCTGTTCATTTAACTGTGGCATGTGAGAAGGTCCGTTCATATAATGGATGAAACACTGTGGATGTACCCCTAGCCAGTATTTCTATAAGATACAAATATCATTGGTATTTTAGAATTAATGGATTAATTAAATCTCATAATAATAGGCACCAATTTAGTAGCATGAATGTAAATTTAGGGTTTGGAAAACTAGGAAGAATCAGTGCACCTCTAGGCTGGTTTTTCACCATTGAATTATTGATTTGGTCAAGGTTCTCCCAAGTCTTAGTTATGAAACAGCAATTTGCTCATAATAGGGGTTCAATAAACATGAATGATTCATTGTCTGATGACCTAAATTATATAAATTTGCTGTTTATAAACTTATGTTTTCTGAGCTACACAGATTTCTTGCTGATTAGCTTTTTGCAGGAAAGCTTTTGGTTTTTCTTTTCTTTTTTTAAAGATATGATTTAAAGGTGATCCCAAACGTTGCTACAGAAGGAAAAGTGGGTGACATTCTTAGATTTCATGGTAGCGACATCTATGTTCAATATGTGTTTGGATCATATAATTATTTTTAGGTGTATATTTGGCTGTGATATTCATGAATTTACATTTGTTTGTGAAAGAAAAATATCATTCCTTCCTCAATTAAAAGGGGTTAATGATTTTTTTGACTTTAAGATTTTGGAAAGAAAGTTTATCCCATTACATGACTCTCACATGTAAAACACACACACACACACCCTGGTTCTCAGTGTTTGAGACATTTTTATCTCTCCATGACAAAAATATCCATGGGTAGGTTTGCATGTTTTCCCCAGTAAGCATGGAGATTATGATTATAGAGAAATGTGGAAGAGTAGTAAATGAATATCAGATTATCAAAAATCTCATGAAAGTTTACAACGATGAATTAAATAGAGGAAGAAATGAAGCAGAAAATATAACATACATATATTTCGAAGAAGAATAGTCTTTCTAATGAAGGAATACAGTGTTTACCGTTTTTAGACTTTTCAGTCACTCTTCAGTTTGTAGCTTTGTAATCAATTCATATATATTTAAAATGATTTTGTATTCTGTTTTTTTAAGCATTTGGGAGATATTGGAAATTTTAGAGATTGTGAATAGAATTGCATAGAATAATAATCCTATCTGTAGTATAACTTTGCTTTTACTAACTGTGCAAAAGTTTACACTTACTTTAGAAATATAGACTCTAAATGTAACAATTAATAAAAATTGGGAGAAAAATCTAGATTTGGAACTTCCTGTTCTATTTTTCTTTTATGTTTTCTCCTCTTTGTTGAACTTCTCGTTTTGTTTGTGTGTTGTTTTTCTGATTTCATTTAGTTGTTTATTTGTATTCTCTCATAGTTCATTGAGCTTCTTTAAAATGATTATTTTGGCTTTTTTTTGTCAGGCAAAAATTCTCTATTTCTTTAGGGTCAGTTACTAGTGCTTTGTTTTATTACTTGGTGATGTCATGATTCCCTGATTGTTTTTGATCTTTGTGGCCATGCATTGGTGTCTGAGTATTGGAAGAAGTGGGCGCTTACTCCAGTCTTTACAGACTAGTTTCAGCAGAGAAAGCCATTTGCCAGTCAGCCCATCCAGAGATTCTGGGCAGGCTGTCTGGCATGGTCTGTGGGTAGGCTTACTGCTAGAGTCTTAAAGCAGACTAGTCTGGTCCCTGGGTCAGCAGGTGGGTAGTCCTGGTACCTGGATTTGCAGGATTGGGCCTGGAACCTCTGTCCACTGGGTGAGACTGGAGCTTGGGTCTGCTGGGGAAGACTTAGATCCTGGGTCCATGGGGGCTGGTGTGGCATCGTATCTACTGGGATAGACCTGATAACTGGGTCCATGGGGACCAGTCTGGAGCTTGGGCCTCAGGGGTAGTCTTGGATCCTCAGTCCACAGGAGCTGGTCTGATGTGAGGGTCTACTGGGGTGGGCCTGTATTCTTTCTCTGGAGCAGGCCTGAACCTTAGGTCGACTGGAGCCTGGGGCCGCAAAGACTCACCTGGTGCCTGGAGCTATGGGGACTGGCCTGAAGGCTATGTTTGCAGTGTTCTGGCCTGCAGGGTAGGTCTGTAAGAGCTTGCCTAGAACCTGAAGCCATAGGGGACAACTTGGCTCTGGGGCATGTCTGGAGGTTTGGTCTTTCGGGGCTGGCCTGGTCCTGTGACCACAGAGGCTGACCTGGCATTGGGGTCTACTGGGAATGGCATGGACCCTGGGTGTGCTGGAGCACTTCTGAACCTTGGATATTCTGCAACATGGGGCCTTAGGAGCCAGCCTAGAGCCTGGAGACACGTGGGCTGGCCTGGCACTAGGCAGGCCTGGAGCCTTATGTCCACAAATGTCGACCCAGCACTAGCATCTACTGAGATAGGTTTGGACCCTAGGTCTACTAGAATAGGCCTAGACTCTGGGTTTGCTGAAGTGGGAGCCCTTGGGGCCTGGCCTGGAACTGACCTCGTGCTGGAATGGGGCTGGGCACTGGAGTGGGTGCTAGCCTAAAGTCTGCGGCTATGAGGTCTAGCATAGTGCTGGGGTGGTCTGGAGCCTGGGATGGACCTAGAGCCTGAGGGAGCTTCTTGTTCTATTAGAAACTATGATTTCTAATCTATGTTATCCTTAAGAAATTATATTGTTTTCTCAAGTTTTTGCCTTCTTATGATAAATGCTGGAATTAAAATTATATAATGACTTAATAAATTTTCCTTTTAAAATTTGATTAATTTCCTCTAATATTTTTATTTAAAAACCTCAAATAAATTTACTTTCATGAGACAAGCAATTTATGAATGTGTAATTTTATGCTACTTTTTTAAACTATAAAATATTCTTGGAAAGATGAGATTTAGGCTGTATTCCTAGGGCAATAGCCTCAACTCTTTTTGGAATAAGGCATGATAAAATACAATAAAAAAAATTTACAATAATATATCCAGACCCGTATATGGGAAGTGAAGAAAGTGATTTGTCATGATCTGCAGAGGCATGCCAGACATTTTGTATAATTTTGGCTGTGATCAAATAAATAATTAAACTGGGTTTTGCACTCAGGTTTGTCAATTCAAATCCAGAGAATTATATTTATTCATTCATGTTTTCTATACCTCTTATAAACATTTATGCTCTTAAATTGATTCCTAGCATACCAATGTTTGTCCACAAACATTTCAAATCTCATACAAAGAAATAAAAGAATGCATAGAAAAGTCAGACAATGTAATTATGCCAGCAATTGGACTATCTATCATAGTTTGTCATTTGATAAAATATGGAGCAGCGGTTGTTAGATTAACAGTTGTATTGGATATCCCATCTTTGTGTAAAGTGATTTGTCCTATATTGTGGTCACGTTGTTCCCCTAAGTGGAATTTGTAGTTTCTAGTACAGCAGAAAGTCCCAAGTCCAGTACTTCTCTGATTCTCATCATCTGTACTACTGATGGCAATGCTTCCCAGTAAACTCACAAAAACAATGTGGTTGGCTTATTTAGAATCACGTATTTTTAGTTCTCCTTTGGATTAAACTCAAAGGTTTCAAGGAATGATACTCCAAAATCTTCAGAATGTTATTAAATATGCTTTGGTGTAATCATCAGTTTTTAATATCTTGATATTCAAATTTAGTCTGTTTGTTGTTTTTGAATGTTACAGTCTTCAAACCGATATCCCTGTTTTCAGCTTTGTTTCTCTCCTATGTAATTGCTAACGCCCATGTTAGCCTTACCGGTTTTCTTTCTTACCACTCTCTGTCTTGTAAATTATTCTTTAGGATTCTAGAATTACTTGCAATTTCCCTATTTACTTGCTGTTGTTTCTGCAACTTTGTTCTTGGTGCCTTTTAGCGGGAAAATCTTTCCCTTTCTCTTTACCTGATTACTCCTACTCATCTTTTAAAACTCTATCTTGACCCCTCTGGGGATCTTTCCAGATAAGTCTTCCACCCCTGATCTGGATGCCTGCCCTCGGTGCCTTTGTAATATAAGAACTTTTGGAGTCCAAGGCCTACTACTTATTCCCTCTTTCCTCTGGGCTTCCTTTCAAAGAAGGTACTCTGTTAAAAAAAAAAAAAATAGTCTGATAAGAAACAAAGGAATACTTTATTAATTTCTGTACATGTTCTTGCTAATCCCCTATATATAGGAAATGGGATTGGAGAACATGACGTAGATTAAGAGGTTTAAATCAGGTTCCTTAATTCTAACTACCTGCATAATCTCTTCTACCTATGTTGAGAGAGTAAGACAGTAAAGACAAACTTTTTCTTTTTCACTTCTATCTACATCTACCCATCCATACAGCTGTTAGGAATAACTGGAATCTTATATTTAAAGAAAAGGGAGTTAGTATAAACAGACCTTGTTTATGCATCTTGACCCAAGTCTCATTTTCGAGTCCAGTTTTACTCTATAGCTGAGCCTCACTAGCTGACTTGAAATGCCAGCCCTCATCTAGTCCATTCATTCAACAAAAGTGTTTGAGGATTATCTATGCCTCAGTATCTTCTGTTCTGGTTACTGTAGATGTAACAGTGGAAAACTTAGAAACTAGAGGCTTCTCATTCAATTTACATTAGGGTGGGAGTTCAGAAGGGATCTGTGACTCCTGAAATGTTTCATAATCTGCATTTACCATCTGTGTCCTGTGTAACTTCTGAATCTCTCTAGATGCTGACTTCTGTTTTCAGTTCCCACTAAAACACCATACAATTATCTCTCCATAGCTTGTCAGTGCAGTCATTGTAAATACACAAGTGCCAAGTGTGCTTGGCAATATAGTACATGGTATCTGTTCTTGTTTTGTATAAGTAATGCATATTCAATGTGGAAAAAAAAAAAGATAATGTAGTTGAGAAATAGGAAAAACATTGAAATAGGAAAAAAGCCCCAACAATCCAGATACAATCACTGCTAATATTTTATGATGAGGTCCCAAAATGTGAGTAATCTGTTCAAGATGATAGAGTTTGTGTTAGAGCTAGAATTGGAATCAACTGATTTTTATATAGCATCAAACTTCAGGTTGACAATGATTGATGTAATGATAATGATGACGAGATCAAAATAGCAATTATTTATTGTACATCTACTACATGTCAGCATAGTAGGCTGTTTACTCATCTAAATTTCACAAATACTTATAAAGTAGATATTGTTATTCCCATTTTATAGATATATTATAGAAATAGACTCAGAAGAATTATATGTATATATATTTCTTGAACAATGCTTTATTTCTAAATATAATTTTTGAGAAGACATTGTATGTTTATATGCAAGTATACATAATTCATCTAAATTCAGAATGTCTTCCAAAGGTCACACAATGCTTGGAAGAAATCCTGAAATTATTTTAGAGTAATAGCACAAGAGGAGTTTAAAAGAAATAAATAATCTTCTTTGATGGCTGGAACAATTCCTCATGTCAGAAAATCCCAGGTTGGGAGAAATAGCAGCTAGAGTGATTTGACATATGAATTGGAAGGAATAGATTGTTGTTCTGTTGTGAGTAGGCCATTTATGTTTTAAAAGTTGTAATGTTTTTACTTAGAGAATAAATTGGATTTCTAGGCATGTATGGTATATACCACAATTTAAAATTATTGGACTTTCTTCATATTTTTAAGTTTTTCAGTTTGGAAGAACAAAGCTGTCCTGCAAATACCAGGCAAATTGCTCTGTGAGTCATGCTGGTCGATCACCTCTGTGTGGAAATGCTCATAGGAGTGCTGAAGTGTCCTTGTAATTTCACAGCCTCTCTGAATCGTATTCCTAGAACTTCAATCATTTTCAAATTGAAGCACTTTCGTAATTTTAAAATTTTATGAGCAATGTAAAATGATTTCAGTATTTTATAACTATATTTTTAAATAATTCTTAAAGAAAATAATCCACACCCAAGTCTGTTCCCTAATGTAATATGTGATTAAAACTTTATCATTTGTGCAAATCAAGTCAAATTAGCTTTGAAAAATCAAGAAAGGTCTTCTCATTTGTAATAGATCTCCAGAAATAAAAAACATTAGTCAAAAGGCTAGCATGATTTTTGTGAGTTGAAACAGACAAAATAATAGAGTTAATTGATGATTTTACGAATGGTCTTTATGATGTAATTTGACTGAGTGTCACATATATTAATAACAATGTGACAAAAGAGAGACATAGATCTTTTAGTGGTGGTTCAAAGTGATTGAAATGGAGAAAAGCTAGTATAGCTACAATTTCCATAGCTTCACTATTTGCTACAGAATTATTCAAGAAAACAATGTGGACTCATTTATATCCAGTGACCTTACTGTATGTCCTGGAGATATCACAGTTATCTTGTGCTATTATGCTTTCTTTAGAAAATGTAAGATTAATATTAGTTTAATTGAAAGACTGAACAGAAACACTGACATCCATTCAACCAAATCATTAAATTCAACACTCCATATGGACACAAAGAACATCTAATTTATCCAATTAAAATAATTTCTGTGCCCTTCAAAGGTGTATTGCCATAACAAGAGATGAACCACTTTTTAACAATGCTACTCTCTGTACTCTTATGCTGGCTTTAACAGAAAAGAAGTATTTTATTTGGTGGACTAGGTAACTGGGATTCTAAGCCTAAGCATTATGTAATAATAAAGAACATAATAGAGTCTCCTTTAATATTACTCCTGCTTGAAAATTTTGGCAAATAAATGTATTTACTTTGTTTTGGGTTCCACATGAATTATTTTATTGGCAGGTTTATTTATTAATTATCCAGAGCAGTGGTTTTGAGAAGCTCAAGCAAGCCTACTGAATAATAGATAATGTAGTCTTCCCAATAAGTCCACCAAGGATATTCAAGTTATTCCTGACAATAACAAAAACTGTTCTGAAACAGAAGCAACTTATGAAAAATATCTGAAACTTGAATTCAAGTGCATAATAATATAAAATAATTTTCTATTTTCCTACGTGAACTGTAGGAAAAAAATGGCCTCAGCATCACAGTAAAGATGATATGGACTTCCAGGAAACTCTAATATAAAGTACCATAGCAGAGAGACCACCAAGAGAGACCTATTATTTTGGAAATAAACTGAGAGATATTGTAGCTGAATAAAATTTAAGCCTAAGAAAATTAAACATATTTTCACTAGCTAATAGATAATCTAAATACATTTATGTTTTCTGATCCAGATGAGTCAAATCCTAGAGCAGTGATAGAATTTATAGATAATAGTCTTGTAGAAAACAGAAGTGATAGAAGATTAGAGTTCAAAATTTTTAAATTAATATTTCAAAGTGAGATAGAAAAGTAACTCTAAAAGCTAGAGACCAGTGACCTATTATTTGACCTAAAGGCATCTGTACTATATTATCTAACATAACTCATGAATACATAGAAAATAAAGTACTAATAGGTTGGTTCATGTCCCACTAAAATATTATGATTATTATTATTTTTTTGCTGTGTTGATTACACAGTTCAATCAGAGAAATATGGTAGAATTAGTGTAACTAAATGTCCAACAAGGCATTTAAGAGTATCTGATGCTAAACTATTGAGGAGTTTGGGGACATGCAGGTTATGTGATAGCATAGGCAGGCAGGTTAGTAACTTACTGAATGAGTGATTATATCACCAAATATTTTTCTTAATGGATTGATATCTCTAAGTGTGATCTCTATTAGTGTGCAATGGGCTCCATCTTTGGACATCCCTTGACCAATGTCTTTATTAATAATTTGGGTGAGAATGATAAAAGGCATGATAATCAATCACTTTCAGAGGCAATGTGAAGATAGAATAAAAAGTAAACTCAATAAAAAATTCTTTATTGCTTGGCACAATAAAAAGCATTATGGTGGCCATTCACTATGCATTTGTTAAATAAATAAATTATTTCTCAAAAGAGGTCTTAGGTTGAGCAATTTATTTAGTCTCTAATAAAAATATTTAACTAGGAACAAAATGCCAAGTTACAAATGAAGAATCATAGAAAAAGAGCATAAATGCATAAATGATTTAGTTGGTAACAAGCTATTTATTAGTTACCAATGAGACGTAATTCCCCATGAATCAGCCTGTGCTTAACACATAACTAATCAGAACTTTGGTCATATTAATGTTTAATGAAATATATAGTAGTTTATAAACGAAGGAAATGATGGTTCCATTGTACGCCATGTCAGCAAACTGGATTCCTAAGATCTAGGTGCTATTCTTCATACTGGACATGGATAAACTAGAGCACATCTAGAGAGAAAGGTGGAAGGCAGTTGTGGGAAACAACTGAGTGGTTAAGATGTTAATGCCAAATATCTTCCTCTGGTATATTATTCATAATATTTGATATTGATTTACAAAATGTGGGAGGGGGAAGATATCTCAATTTCTGTCCACTGAAATCTCATGTCCAATCTACTATTTTATGGAAACTGTTTTCCACATAATCATCAATACTCCAATATATCCAGTACATTCAATACCGTATGTTGATATATTTAATACTATAGGAAATTCTTACTTTTGTCTTTTCAGTTGGATATGACACTGTAGATAACCATACCCTCCTATTTTGAAATTCTATTTCCTTGGCTTCCAGGGTACCGCATTATCCTAACTTTCTTTCTGTTTCTAGCCACAACTTCTCATCCTTTAAAGACTGCTTTTTTCACCCTCCCTTAGATACTGGCATTCCTCTGTCTTTTGTCTTGTTTCCCTTCCTTGTGTCATTGTGCCCTCTCTTTCTAGAATCATCTTTGATCGTCATCCATGTGCTGAAGGCTCCCGACTCTTGTTTATCAGTTTCAGAACTTTCCTGAATTCCAGGCCTTCTTATCCAGTGACCTATTGAACATTTCCACTTGGGGAACATATTTTGGTAAAAAGTGTGAGGGAAGGAACCATTTATTCTTTAAATTGCAGGCCAGTTATTCCTACCTGGTTTTTCTGTTAGACTACAAACGAATGAAGGCATGCATGTCTTGTTTAAGGTCACGTCTACAGCACCAGCCCACTGCCTGACGGAGTAGGCTGTTAATCACTGCTGATTGAATGAATGGCTCAATGAATCAGTAAGGGAATCATCCAGCGCAAACCCTTCACTGTAAATAAGTTTTCCACAGCAATTACCCTGGTCAAAACTACCATAATTTTCATCTGAGATTTAGCAGTAGAATCGCAGTTGATCTCCCTGAAAAAATCTTGCTTTTATGAAGTTTTCATAAATCAATCTATGTTTTATAAAGCAGCCAAAGTTAGCCTCTAAAACACAAATCTGATCAGATTATACTCTTGTTTAATATATTTCAAAGGATTTCTACCATTTGTAGAAAAACAATAGCATTCCTGAGCTTGGTGTATAGGAACTCTACAATGCGTTTTCTGTTTTCATATTTACGACAATCACTTGATATTTTCCCCATCACTTTTTATGCTACCAGTATCCTGGCTGTTTTTCATCTTTAAATGTGCCATATTCTTCCTCATAACTTCTATTTCCTCCTGGCTAATTGTCTGTAGGACTTGACATACAGTTATTTCCCCCAGAGACCTCTAATTTTTGTTTTTTTTATGCCCAAGTTATCTTTCCCTTTGGCTTCCAAGGGTACTCTGTACTGCCTTAGCATAGCACTCATTCTTACAAATTTTTATATCTTGTTTAATTATAGTCTTCTCCACTAGATTGCCCTTTGTGTAGGGAAGGACTAGGTCAATCATGTCTATGGTTCTGGCTCCTGGTACAGTGCTTGGCTCTTCATAGGTATACAGTTCTTGGATGCATGAACAGAGCTACGGTAGCATGTTCACAGATTGCCTTTCTTGTTTCTATTGGATTGTGCTATTCATCTAGATTTGATACAATTTAATGCATGACAAAGAAAATCAAACACCACTAAAATCGTTCTGTTTTGAAGTGCAGTAATATATTTGCAGACCAGAGGTTTAATTAAAGATGAATGACTTGTGTAAAGAAATATAACAATTGGATCCACAGAACTGGAGCCTATAGTCTATTAACTCCAGTATTTGTAATGTAGCATGGAAAATAATGTGTCTAAAAAGAGTTAGGAACAATATTTAAATAGGTTTAGTATTATTTCAAAATTAGTTGGGGAATCACTTAAATGGGAAATTTAAAAGAAAAAGAGCAGTGTACCTTATATAAAATATCCAGAATTTAGTACACAAAACTAAAATTTTGGTTTATATGTGTTTTAACTTAATTACATTATTTACTCTTATAGAAACTCTGTGAGATTTGTGACATATTGACAGATTTAAAAAATGACACACAGAAAGGTGAACATGCACAAAATAAATGAGTTACTAAGTGTCAGGGTTGTACCTCAAACCTAAATCTTCTAACTCCTCACCCCATGTTTTATGCAGTAGGCTAAGAGTATCTTGTAACTCACTTTACATAATTTTCTGGTCCATTTGATCACTTGCTTTAGTAAATGTGCTCCTCCATTAGTTCACTTACCACTATATTTTGCCTTCTTTGTGTCTCCATTTTAGCCCAGAGCAAACAATTCATTTTAAAAATGTGGTTTCCATAAAGTACTAGGAAGGTAGGGGAAGGAGGACCTCTAAAGACCCAATTGTCTTCCTCCAGAAATGATAGGTACATGAGTTTTATAGAGAAGTCTGTCCTCTTTTTTTAATTAAGGGGAAATTGAGAACTACATTTTTTTTTTTTTTTTGAGACAGAGTCTCATTCTGTTGCTCAGGCTAGAGTGCTGTGGTGTCAGCCTTGCTCACTGCAACCTCAAGCTCCTGGGCTCAAGCCATCCTCCTGTCTCAGCCTCTCAAGTAGCTGGGACTACAGGCATGTGCCACCATGCCCGGCTAATTTTTTTCTCTATATATATTTTTAGTTGTCCAGCTAATTTCTTTCTATTTTTAGTAGAGATGGGGTCTCACTCTTGCTCAGGCTGGTCTCGAACTTCTGAGCTCAAATGATCTGCCCGCCTTAGCCTCGAGAATTGCATTTTGAAAATAACATATATAGGATGCTTACCTAGTTATAAATTCTCTACATTTATTAGCTTAGGTAACTGTCAAATTGCAAGCCTGTTTTTATTAACAATAATCCTATAAAGTAGGTACTGTTGCTGTGCCCATTTTTTAAATGAGGAAATTGAGGCATGGAGAGGTTCAGAAACTTGTCCATAAGTGGTAAGTGTGTAGACAGGATTCTAACCTAGGCCATTAAGACCCGAAGTTTGCTTTTAACAACTATGACCACCTGTTTATCAATAACCATTTTCTCCTCACTTCTTTAGATCTCTTCAACTCATTTATTCAACAAACATTTATCAAACACCTAACATCGGTCAGGCACTGGAGGGGAAAATCACATATGGATCTTGCCCTTATGGAACTTTATTAGCTTATTTTTACTGACACTGAATATTCTGTGGAATGTAGATTTTTTTTTCTTCCTTAGTTGGATATCTAATGGAGGTCCAAGTATATAACAAGATGAGAAATTGGTGTTTGGAAAGCTATTGTAGTGTAACAGGCAAACTCATATAAAGTTTCTTTTTATTGAACAAAAGAGACTGTATAAATTTGAATATGAATTTTCTTTGAAAATATGAGCATGAGCAGCTGAGATTACAGGCAATAGAAGTATAAATGGAAGACATTGGGAGAAACATAGGAAATGTGTGTGTATGTGTGTGCACATGCTTGTATATTCTTTTTTTTAAATTTCAGACTATTATGGGGGTACAAATGTTTTGGTTACATGGATTGCTTTTGTACTGTTTGAGACAAAGTTATAAGTGTGCCTATCACCCAGATAGTGTATTAATACACTGTGTCCGTTAGGTATGATTTCACCCATGCTTTCCTCCACCATCCCACCTGTTTGACTTCCATTGAGTTTTACTTCCTATTATGCTCATGAGTGCTGTTTGGTTAGTTCCAATTTAATAGTGAGTACATGTGGTACTTGTTTGTCTATTCTTGAGATACTTCACTCAGGGGAATGGTCTCTAGTTCCATCCAGATTGTTACAAAGGTATTAATTCATTTTTTTATGTCTGAGTAATACTCCATGGTATGCATATACCACATTTTATTAATCCACTAATGAATTGATGGACACTTGGATTGATTCCACATCTTTGCCATTGTGAATTGTGCTGCAAGAAACATTCTAGTGCAAGTGTCTTTTTGATAAAGTGACTTCTTGCGGGGGGGGGGGGTGTAAATACCCAGTAGTGGGATTGCTGAATCAAATGGTAGGTCTTCTTTTAGTTTTTTTGAGGAATCTTCATAACTGTTTTTCACAGAAGTTGTACTAGTTTGCAGTCCCACCAACAGTGTCCTAGTGTTCCTTTCTGTCTGCATCCACACCAGCATCTATTGTTTTGGAACTTTTTGATAAAAGCCATTCTCACTGGGCTTAGGTGATATCTCATTATGATTCTGATTTGCATTTCCCTGATGATTAGAGATGTTGAGCTTTTTTTCATATGTTTATTGGCCATTAGTCCATCTTCTTTTGAAAAGCTTCTGTTTATGTCTTTCGCCCACTTTTTAATGGGGTTGTTTGATTTTTTCTTGGTGATTTGCTTGAGTTCTTTGTAGATCCTTGTTATTAGCACTTTATTGGATGTATAGTATGCAAATATTTTCTCCCATTCTGTAGGTTTTCTATTCACTCTTGATTGTTTCCCTGGCTGTGCAAAAGCTTTTTAATTTAATCAAGTCACATTTATTTGTTTTTATTGTTGCTGTCATTGCCCTTGTGGTCTTATTCATAAATTCTTTGCCACAGCTGATATCTAGAAGAGTTTTTCCTACATTTTCTTCTAGAATTATTATGGTTTCATGTCTTAGGTTTAAGCCTGTTATCCATCTTGAATTAATTCTACTGAGTGGTAAGAGACATGGATCCTGTTTTAATCTTCTACATGCAGCTATCCAATTTTTCCAGCACCATTTATTGAATAGGGATTCTTTTCCCTGGTATATATTGTGTTCTGCTTTGTCAAAGATTAGATGGCAGTATGTGGATGGTTTTATATCTGGGTTCTGGGTTCTCTACCATTGTTCTATTTCTCTATTTTTGTGCCAGCACTATGCTGTTTTGGTTACTTTACCCTTGTAGTAAAGCTTAAAGTTGGGTAAAGTGATGCCTCAAGATTTATTCCTTTTGCTTAAGGTTGCTTTGGCTATTCAGGCTCCTTTCTGGTTCCAAATGAAGTGTAGAATTATTTTTTCTAGATCTGTGAAAAATGACTTTGGTATTTTGATGGGAATTGTGTTTAATTTGTAAATCACTTTGGGTAGTATGGACATTTTCAAAATGTTGATTCTGCTGAACTATGAGCATGATATGTTTTTCTATTTGTTTGCATCATTTGCAATTTCCTTCCTCAGTGATTCATAGTTCTCTTCATGGAGATCTTTCACTTCCTTGGTTAAATATATTTGTAGGTATTTTATTTTCTTTGTAGCTATTGTGAAAATATTGAGTCTTTGATTTGATCTTCAGCTCTATTGTTGTTGGTGTATAGGAATATTACTGATTTGTGTACATTGATTTTGTAACCTGAGACTTTGCTGAATTTATTTATCAATTCCAGGAGTCTCTTGGCAAAATCTTTGGGGTTTTCTAGATATAAGATTGTATCATAAGCGAAAAGTGATAGTTTGACCTCCTCTTTCCCTATTTGGATACCTTTAATTTTCTTCTCTTGCCTGACTACTCTGGCTAGGACTTCCAGCACTGTGTTGAATAGAAGTAGTGACAGTGGACATCCTATGTTTTTCCAGTTATAAGTGAAAATGCTTTCAACTTTTTCTTATTCAATAGGATTTTGGCTGTGGATTTGTCCTATATGGCTCTTATAATTTTGAGAAAAGTTCCATCTATGCCTATTTTGTTATGAGTTTTTAACATAAAAGGGTGCTGAATTTTGTTGAATGCTTTTTTTGCATCTATTGAGATGATCATATGATCTTTGTTTTTGCTTCTGTTTATGTGGTGAATGACATTTATGGATTTTGATACCCATACTGCAGAAATTATTTCATAACATTGAGAAGGAAGGAATTGTCCCCAGCTCATTCTGCAAAGCCAGTATCACCTTCATACCAAAGCCAAGAAAGGACACAACACAAAAAGAAAACTATGAACCAATATCCCTTGTGAATGTAGATGCAAAAATTCTCAATAAAATTCTAGCAGAACGAATTCAGCAGCACATAAAAAAAGTAATCCACTACAACCAAGTAGGCTCCAGGATGCAAGGATGGTTTGACATGCATATGCATTCTTGTGTGGTATTAGTACAGTTAGAACATGTACATTAGTACATGTTAGAACATGGTAGAAAGAGAAATTTAATTGCTTTTACAAAAATACCAGTGCTATAAAGATGAATAAAGGAAAGGCAGATGATAGGACAGATGATTGGCAGTCCAAAATACAGGGAAGCAAAAAGCAAAAAAAGAAAAGAACTCTTAATAGCTGTGGACAAACGGCCACATAATATTTAGAAGTTATAAAAATCCTTATGTAAATAATTTTATATGCAGAGTAATAGTGTCTAGAACAAAAAGTCTGGGAAACACTTATTACTACAATATTCTTTAAATAACTAAAGCATCAATCATTAGTTGTTTTTGTTTTCTTTATTTTGTTTTCCCAGGCCCTAGCCACTCTAACTGCTTCCCTTCTCTACTCCTCCTCCTTGACCCTCTTAGTGTAGTCTCTTTAGAGGAAGTTATATCTGCCAGGGTAGGCCAGCACTGCATACTGCAGGACCTTTGTCCAAGCCATTATCCTCACCGGACATCTTGTGGATCCAGATTGCCTTAGTATAAACTCTGTCACTGAGCAACTACAGCCAGCATGAAGAGCACATAAATTTCTAGGTAGTTCAACTTGGAAAGATATCAGAAAATTGAAATTGGTTCACAAAGGAGTAATAAAACTAAAAAGGAACCTGGGGAGGAGGATAATTTAGGAGGAAATATTAAAATAAATATATACTGTGCATCATCTCTGACTATATGATATAAAATTCTACAGTGCACATATATATTTTTAAAAAGAGTAATTTCACTGACATTTTAAAATACATTCAAGTTGATATAATATTTAGCTTATTTAAAATTTGATTGATTAGAAATTATTAATATTAATAATTGATGATAAATAATAGTCATTAGTTAAAATTCCGAGTAATTTTATAGAACTAACATAGTTTTTAGATGTTTACTGTGACCCATATTGTTGCTTTATTTTTAATGAACAAATAGTGACATTCAGATTTGATTAATGGAGCTCAGCAATTAATGAAAAAATAGCTAAAATTATATAGTGTTTGTGAAATTACTTTATGAAATATGATATATTACCAATTCCTACAGAAGATGAGATAAAATACCTTATCTTAAAAATCTCTTCATAGCATTTGTTATAAACTAGATTTTGATAAGAAATTTATTTGGAATTCTAGGTTGGCTTCAGAGCCCTGCTAGGTTTGACTTAAGATTTTTGAAGATGTAGGGTATGCATTTATTTTATTATAATCAATTGATTAGCTATAAATGAATAAACTCATTTTTAAAATCATTGCACACATTTGCTAAGCTCTTGCTGTCTGCCAAGCTCAGTATGGAGAGCACTGGGTTCTTTAAATTGTCACGTGCTCAGCCTTTGGTAGGAGACCAAGTCATTAGCAATCACTTTTTCATTTTTAATTTTAACTCTTCGGTCTGTCTGGACTTAGTTTTGATTTATGTTTTAAGATAAGAAGATGATGGTCTAAACCTAGTTTTTGTCTAACTCACACTAGTCATTGATTAATCCCCAGTTTGTATTGTATCTTTTATCATTTACTAAGTTCTCATATACCCTAGAGCCTTTGTTCCAGGATTATTTTGTTCATTGATTGGCTTGTTGATTCCATCACCAGTTTTAATCATTGTAGCATCATTACACATTTTAATATCTGATAGACCAAGTGCTCTGGATCATTTAAATTTTTTCCCAGTTTTTATTGGCTTTCAAATCTGTGTATTTGTCCAGATACAATTTATATTCATCAGGTAATAAAATGATTTATTTGTAAAAATTATGTATTTTGAATCTGTAATTGTTTTCAACTTCAAAGTGTTCATAGAAAAAAATTTCTATATTTGTGATATCAATTCTTCCATACTCCAAAACTTAGTGTGATGCTTTATTCATTTTGAGGTTTTATTTGTAAAGAAACAACAGATTCACTTAGAGTTTTTCCTAGGTAGCCTATGTGTTTATGGCTATTGTAAAGAGATTTCCCCCATTTTCATCTTCTTACTGGTTAAAGATATAGTAGAGGAAAGTTATCATTTTTTGTTTATGTTAGTACTCTACTCAGTGACTGAATTATCTTACTAATTCTACATTTCCATTGTTTGATCTTGTGTTTCCACATTTGATACAAACAATAGTTTGGTTCTCTACCACTTCAGCAATTCTACTGCTTATTTCTTTCATATACCATTGCAGAGTAATGTTAAATAATATTCAGATTGATGTTAATAAAATGGTAAGGGATGTGATTGATTTTAGTATAAACGTTTCTAGTGATTCACTTTTAGGAGAGATTAAGACCAATGACTCTTGATCCATACTACCTAAGTTTGAATCTGGCTGTGCCATTTACTAGTAGTGGAATACTGAGTGAATGGTTTAACCTTCTTGGCTCTGTAAAATAATCTCATCATAAAAGAGGTTAATAATAATATATGTATGCCATAGAATTATTAGATGAGTTAATAAATAATAAACTTATTTAAAGTATTTATAATACAGTGATTTTTATATGTTGATAAAACAGTCATTAAATAATATGTTGCCTTTAAATCAGGGGTGGCATACTTTTTATGTAAAGGACAGGATAATAAATATTGTAGTCTTTTCCAGCAGTACAGTTTCTGTATCAACTCCTTAGCCCTGGTGTCATAGTGTGAAAGCAGCCACTGACAATGCACAAATTAATGTGCATTGTTGTGTTCCAATAAAACTTTATAAAAGCAGGCTGCAAGTCAAATTTGGCCCCCATGCCATAGTCTGCCAATTCCTGCTTTGAATATTTAAATCTGGCCTTACTTCTGCTTATTTAAGGCCTCTTATTTTCATGCTATTTTGATGTTTCTTTGGTCACTACATTTACTTTGGCTTTACCTTTTTATAAAATTACATTTATATCTACTAATTTTTAGTGGTGCATTTTATGAATAACAACATTTTATTAAGTAATTCACAAATGAAGAGCTACAAATGCTCAATAAACATAAACATATGCTTAGTCTCACTAGAAGTCAAATAAACATTTCAAAAGAAGAAATAAATTTATAGTTAAATTTATATTTATATGCCTATCAAGCTGCCAAAAATGAAAAATCGTTACCTGGTTATATGTGTGAATGTCTGTGCATGTTCAATGGGAAGGAGAACTGGAGGGAATTGACTTTCTGATGGAAAAGACTAAAAGTAGCTAAACATAGATTCTTTCTGGAAGATAAATTAATAATACATGTCAAGGTCTTAAAATACATACAATGTGAACACAATAATTCATTTATAGAAATTTAGGAAAATAACTGGAAGAAAGAAAAAGGCATATTTAAAACAACTTTCATTATGGCACAATTTGTAATAGTAACAACAATAATAATTAGGGATAAAATTAATTTCTAACAAATTGGGATAGGTGAGGGAGGACTTGTGTTTCTTATAATGATGAGTTGATAGGCAGACCAACCACCCTAAAAATGACACTGTTTTCAAAAAAGCATGTGGATGAAATGCAAAACATCTCCTTAAATGGATCACACTAACAAGATACTATGAAAATATCAAACAAAGAACAGGAAGAGGGTAAGAGCTAAAACAGGTATGTCTCCATCAAACTTTGGGTATGAAAAGCAGCTCAGTTGTGAATTGGAATTTTGGTTGACTGTTAAATAGAGATTGAAGTTCAGCTCCTGTCAAAGGGAAAACCCCCTACTGTGGCCAGAAAACACTGCTGTCTGGAACAAGGGACAAAAATGTACTTTGAGTGATCATCTAAATTGTCCCCCAAATCTCAAGCCTTGATCTCAGATGGCCACCATTCTTCTGTGCAGAAGGAAATGAAGTGTCCCTCTAAAGGAATGTATCATTTTCCTGAATCTCAAATTTATTCTAAAATAAATTTCTCAATTAAATATTCAACAAACAACCAAAGACAGCATGGTATACAGTAAGTCTAGACAGCATTAGTCACAATGAGCAGAAACAGCACACAGTAGAAACAGACTACTGGGACTCCAGATATCAGAAATTTTTTAAAAATTGCCTGTTCTATATTAGTGGAGATAAAGGAAAGGCTTCAAATTTTCAGTAAAATCTGAAAACTATAAAACGTGATATGATAAATATACAAAGGAGCCAACTGGAAATTATAACAGCTAAATATCAAGTTGATATTGAAAACTCAAAAGATAGGTAGCAAATCATGAAGGTTTGCTATATTATGAACTGCATGGTAGGTCATTAGAAATTATCCAGAATAAAATATAGAAAGACAAAAATATGGAAAATTCATAAATGAGAAGAGACTCTTAGGGGACCTGATGAGAAGATTTAGCATGTTTGACGCCCAGAAGAGAATAAAAACTGTGCAGACGACATTTTTAAGCAGCAATGGCTGAAAACTTTCAAGAACTACTGAAACATACTGATCCACTAATTTAAGAATCCCAAGAAGCCACAGAAAGATAAATATGTTTAAAAAATCTACACTTAGACACATAATAGTGAAACTGGAGAAAAATTAACCATGTGGAATAGGTTAAATTTACTGTAGTCTAACAATGGGATCCTGTTCAGCAAATGAAATTAGTAATGTAGATGCACAGTTATAATTCAGAAAATGCTTATATTTAGTGGAAAACAACTATAATGCAAGGACAATAGTACCTTTTAAATGTGTATATGTATGTTGGGGAATGTCTTAAATATACAAATAAAATGTTCAAAATAGTAATTTCTAAATGTTGGAAATTTGGGAGCTATAAACTCATTATTTATTTATGCTTATACATATTTTATGATTTTTGTATAATTATTATATTCTCATAATGTAATTTAAAAATCAAGGTTAAAACTTAATACCCAGTGTTAATGAGGGAACAATAAAATAGATATTTTCATACTTTGTTGGTGAGATTATATTTTCAAACAAACAGTGCTGGAGAATTTGTATATATCAAAAACTTTACAAATGGTAGTACACATTCATCTGGCAACTTAATATCTGGTTATTTATGCTAAGGAAATAGAGATGTGCAGAAAGATTTATGTAATACATATTGATGGTCAGTACACAAATCCTGTGCAATGCACGTTGATACTCAGTACGCAAATCCTTTGCCTAGGACACTCTCCTTAGCTGGCACCTTTCAGGTCTCAGTTGATATGTCACTTTTTCAGCATGACTTTTCCTCAATATCCAGTAGTGGTTTTTATTCCCACCCTTACCCTCCCATAACACACTGTATCAGAGTTATAATCATGTGGGCTTTTCACATTATCATTATCATTATCTGCATAATTTCTATCTTTGCCTTTACATGTGTTCTAAGGGCTTAGAGACAGGGGCTGTATCTTTGTTCTTGCTTCTGCTTCCTGTGCTGAAACACTGTTTCTAGCTCATTATAGGTAATCACTAAATATTTAATAAATTAATTAAAATTTTCATTTCAATAGAAAATTAGAAAGCTAATGAAAGTTCGAAACTTGTTAATTTTTAAATTTATCATGTTTCATCCACCTATAGGATACTGCAGTTGTTAAAAATTAGTATTTTCCAAAAATGTTTAGTGAATTTGGAAGGTTTTTATTATATATTGTTAAGGAAAAGAACATGTATGAAAGTATGTTTACATTATAAATTCACCATTAAAAATCTCAGTGATAAAAATGTCGATATATCAAATACATCTTCTTTTCAATTTACTTGTGTGTGTATACATACATATATGTATTTACATGTATATAAAACATATATGTACATATATATCATATACATATACAAATAGTTTTCAGTATATTTGGATGTATATACACACATATGTATCTGCTACTTGAAATTTTGAAGAAACTTAATGTAAACCCATAGGACTATGAAAGTTTTATTAAATTGGTAGAAAATTACTTTACAGCTTAGTTAATTTTCCATAATCATTTCAGTTTTATAACTTGTTTTTCTACCTTATTGATATACATTTTATTTTCTTAGGACCTAGATTTTGCATCAAGATTTTAAAATTTTATTCACTCAACAGATATTTACTGAGCACCTACTGTAAGAAAAACAGAAAAAAAATTACTGTTCACATACACTTACATTCTTATCAGAGGAGGGAGAAAGACAATAAACAAGATGAATTAGTAAAATATATGGTCATAAAAGCCAAGAAGATAATTAAACTGGGAAGGGGAAGAGGCAGTATCAGATGTGTGCATGCATGCATCTGTGCTCAGTTTTAAATAGAATGGTCAAGGAAGGCCTCACTCAGAAGGTGACATTGAATAAAGACTTGAAGGAGTGAATTAATGCTGATGCCCAGGGAGAGAATTTTACAGAAGAGGCACATCAAGTGCAAAAGCAAGCTTTTACCTGTCATGTGCATGAAAAAGCAAAGAGACCAGCATGGGTGGACTGTATAAGGAAGAAAGGGGGGATATGTTCAAATCCATTAGCAGAAATTTTACTTTCTTTATATATTTTTACTTTCTAGTTTTGTTTAAGTTTTCATTTTCTCTTGGTTAAGGGATTTTGTAGTGTTTTAAAGCAGTTTTTTTTTTTAATGGTTATTTGTTTTTAAAATTTCTCTTTATATTTATTTCCTTTCATTTGTTTTTCATTGACTTTTTAAATTCTTTGGCTAACTTCTCAAGTTGACTTTACTTAATTTTGTTCCTTTTCTTTTAATAGTGAAATAATGATTTAGAGTTTATGACTTTTGCTTTGAATATAATTTTGATTGAATCAAAGTGTTTACATTTAGTGTTTTCTTTCCCATTATTTTCTAATAGGTTACAAGTTATTTTTAAGTATGAACTTTTCTGCTTATACAACAACAATACATTCTTGGTAAAAAAATTATGGGAGAAATTCTCAGAAAGAGATAGAAGAAAATAAATCATTAATAACTCCATCCATTCCCATATGAATATTCATTCATATACATGTACAGTGCTTTATTTTTTGTTTAAAATTGATATAATACTTTATTTCTAGTTTTGTAACCTTACTTGTTCCATGTAGGGCTCAAAGTTTTAGACATTATAGTCAATTTTTAATGAAGAAATGCATTTTCAGAGTAGAAATACGAAGGCCCTAAAAGAACACATAATGAATGTAAACTACCCCTTGCTTCCTGCATTGCCACAGTTCTCCACTTGCCCTAGCTAAAGGTAATCACTGTGACCAGTCTGCTGTGTGTCTTTGCAGAGATATTCCACTATAAAAACTAGCATGTTGTTTTCTCTTCTTTATGGTCAGAATTTCTTCACTGTTTCTTGTGCCACTTGTGGCTCTATTTGCAAGCCATTGTTTTTCTAAATCTAATTCAGTTAGTTTTCAAGTTGGTGGAGGTTCTACCCAGACATTTGCAATGGGCTGTTGATTCTTGGTTTTAGTATTTATTTTCATTTTGAAATTTTCTATTTTATCATAGGAATTTTAGTGATAAATTCTGAGAGCCTGAATTAAGACTACCTTATTCAAAATTCTACTTGCTAGGAGAATTTTATATTTTTCTTTTCTTTAATTTGTTGTTCCTGTTTTTTGTGGGTTTTTGATATTCAATTATGTTTATGTTTATGTTCAATTATGTTTTTACTTATATTTTTATTGTAAGCAACTATAAATTTTTAAATTTATAAATTTTTATTGTAAGCAACTATAAATTCTTTTTGGAAAGACATGAACCTGACATCAAGCTATACCTAAATAATATCTTATTATTGCACTACAAAAGAATTACCCTCACTAAATGTCCTTCATTAAGAAATTGGAAAAGTAGGCCTTGGTACAAATGAATGCTTATCAAATGTTAAAGTGTATTTTTTATTGATTTGGAAAGATGTTTGTGACATTGTTCTGTGTGAGAAAAAGAGGAGGTCACATAGTACTGTGCATACTGACATGATTTTAAAGAAGGATTGTTTAAGCCAGTTTGTATATGACCATATCTATTTTTGCCTGACCTAGATATTCCTCTATCTGCATATGTCTGATCTGTATATCCCCACATTCATACATGCCACTTCTATGTGTGCCCATCTCTATATAAGGACAGAGACAGGTCTGGATGGGAGTTTGTCAAACAGTGACGATCTGTGGGTGGTGCATCTTGTATGAATTTTATAATCTCTCATTTATATTCCTATTGGCTGTTTGAATTTTCCATATATACCTATATAATTTTATCAAAAGGTTTTATGCTTCTAAAAGACATCTGAAAATTTTCTTTAAATAATTATTTTGCCCAGAATGCCAAAGTTTGAAACTCAGGCTACTTAACATGCAATGAATATATTTTTTCAAACTTCATCTACGTTTACCTCTAACTTTAAAACTAACATAGTTAGTGGCACATTGGCATTTTGAATGTCATTCAGTAGGCTATGATTTCTATTTGCAGACAATGCAGGAGAGTTTGAAACTAATTTTATATGTTGCATTTGACTATGAGTGGATCATTTTACCTAATTTCTTGCCAGTTGATGTTTTAGAAACATTTATAAACAAAGCTTCCTGAGGAATGTAGATAATCATGCTTACCTTTTTAGTTATATCATATCTTTAAATACTATTAAGTAAAGTCTCAACACTGAAATAATAAATTATTGTAATTTTTTTGTAATGCATGTGTGGTTACTCTACAGTTTGAAAAAAAGTCACAAAGCATCTGTGCAGAAGCTGGTTATTAAATATTCAGGCTCAGTTTACCAGGACCTTTATTATACTAAAAGAACTCCTCTGTAATGATGAGCTACTTGTAACATCAAAGCATAAGAGATATTATCTTTTCCCCCTATAGCCCATGACCTAAAAGCTTTTCTTTTTATCTTTATATGAAAGAAAAACATGCTTTTCAAAAAAGCCTGAGCATATTGTAGATGTTGTGTGCATCATGTAAAGTATGCTCTGGGTGTAGACTAAAATTTTTGCCTTTGTCCAAGTTTTTTTCCCCCAGTATTATACTTTGTTTTATTTTTTAGAGAACAAGAAAAAGGAATTTTGTTTTAAACTAATTATGGGAAGGAAAATACCTTCTAACTAGTAATATACATATATATTTTTTCAAATAAACTTAAGATCTGAAAAGGTGGCATTTTTCAAACCAAAAGTACTTCTTCGATGTCTTAGAAAATAAGGGAAACATATTTTTTTAGACTCTAGGGAAAGTTTTAAGAATCCAAAATTTGCATAGGCATTTCTAAAAATGAATATTAAAACTGAAGAAGACATTCACAATACAGCTAGAAGTCCCTGAAGGCTGAAGAGGAATACCAGTGTGCCTGCTCACCTTTGATTCTCTATCAGACACAGGGTATTGGGGGCAGAACAAAGATGGGTGTAAAACACAGACAGAACTCCAGAAAAAGGGAATTTTCTAAAGAAATTATCCAGATGTTCACCTTTCATCTGACCTTAATTATACTTTGAAATATCATATGAGGGAGTTTGTTTAATCATGTTGTTTCTATTTGCATGGGGAAACATAATGATAAGCATTTTGTAAGTGCTTTTGATGATAATTTCACATAGTTGCAGGAAAAAAATGCAGCATTCAATCTTGGACTATGTCAATCCCTCTGATTTGTTATGTGGAAAATTCCAAACACCAACTTTTATTTTGTTGGTTTAGAATCATTAGAAATAGAGGGAAAGAAATTGATGGAAGAGATAATTTTGGTGATTAGAGGAACAGACATGAAGTAAGTCTGGTTCTTGGAAATCATACTCTTTTGTTTGTTTAGTAAAATACTGAGTATCAGTTAGAGGGGTGAGTGATATGCTATAAGGAAAGTTCCTAAATATTCCAGATTGTTCTGGCATGAGGTCATCATTGTGTTAGAATCAGCACGGGGAGATGCTGGTGCCAGTATAACTCATTCAGAAATTTGGATTTGGATTACTGGACTATGGCATGAGGGATCTTTCCTCCCAGGTAAGAAGAGGAATAAAGTTTCTTGTACTTTTCTTAACTATCCAGTGCTCAATTTGTCTTCATTCTTATATTTGTCCATATAAAAAAATCTCATTTGATCATCCACCATGTGGCAAACACTATGCTGTGTATACCATAAAATGAGACTAAGACTCCTACGATTAAATAGCTTACAACCTTGTGGAGGAGATGGTCGTAGAAGAAGTTACAATATAATAAAGCAAATAGGGAATGCATTGCAGGCACAATAAATCAAGTAGAGAATGCCACGGGAAGAGGGCACACACATTACCTTCCTAGAGGAGCCAGGCATGGCTTCTCAGGGAAGCTGAAGTCTGACATTTGACAGGAAGAGCAGGTGGGCAAAGCCGGATTTGATAGAAGAACAGCATGTTTAAAGGCACCAAGATATCCAGGTTACCACAGAAATGTGCAAATGGAAGAAAGGTAGGAGATGAGACTGTTCAGCTAGATGTCACTTTCTGTATGGAAAATTTTAAAGTTAGAATTTTATATCATGGTTACAAACTTGAATATATTCAAATTATGTGCAAGTTACAATTAAAGGGTTGAAAATGTGAATAATAATCAGATTTACAATTTTGAATGACCAACCAGGTAGCATTGTGTTGATTTGGAGAGATGTGGGATTGGAAATAAGGAATCGCTTAGGTAGAGCTTCAGAAGTACAGCTTAACTATTTATGAATTACTTCTAAACTCCTGACTTTTGCTCAGGGTCATCCACACGTACATTCCTGGTAGATGCAGGATAGATATAGATTTTAGTAAAATAGAGGAAATTGGAGAAAATGTACTTATTGAGATAACTTATTACTGTGTTCTCTCACAAAAATCTCACAGGAGGTCAAAGTTTGCTTAACTTTATAAACATGAAGGGGAGGAAGTGTCTGTCTTCCCCAAAGATGTTTTAATCTTGAGTGAATTGTATATAAATGCATCAATATGATTCAAAGAAGAATATTTTAAGTGCTTGAGAAGAAATTCAAACATGCTAGTATATGAAGACAGATATGAATTGCCTGGCTCAAAACCAAAGAGTGCTTAAAGGAGAAGATGACAGTTATATCTTGAAGGATGAGAAGGGCATCAATAGGCATTTGACTTTATGAAAAAAATAAGTGAAAGTACTGGAGAGATTTGGTAACTGAATAGTTTTGATGACCTCAAGTGTGTATGAGGAAGTATTTGATTTGGGACTCAAGAGTTACATGGGCAGTCTCATGAAATTTGAATGTATCACCAAAGATTGCAGGTTTTTTCTTTTTCCTTTTATACAGACAATGTGGAACCCTTGAAAGTTTTTAAGGGAAAGATTGACGAGTTCGAAGTTACAGATTAGGAAGACAGCTGTGACAGCAGTGTGTGGGGGGGAATTGTATGTAGGAGACATTGGAGGCAAGAGAGTGTTAGAATATCGCAATAATCTCAGCAAGAAAAATGAAATGTTGAACATGAATTTTCCTCACATAAACTGACTGAAATACCAGCTACTAGAGTAATAGAAAGGTTTGGTATGACAAATATATGTGTTTGATTCTGGTACTCTGTTTCCACCTCAGAGAGTAGACATTGGAGCCATATATGTGTGAGTATGCTGACAATCGTTTGCTCAATATTTTACTTTCAACCAATCTTTACTTTATCATCTTTTAAAAGATTATTATATGAAGTGAATATTTTACTCAATGATCCAGTTATTTAGGTTATGGTTAATGAGACGTAAGGTATTTAACTTATAGCACCTGGTAGTACAAAATAAGTTTCCTATAAAGTTTCAATGATGATTTTTGCTTAAAATTGTGTGACTCCACCTGTTTTCTCAGCCAGTGCTGTATCATTCCATAGAAGAGACACTGAACCCAGCATCCCACCAAAGCTTTCTGTCATGGCCCTGCTGTGGGTGCTTTGCAAAATGATTGCAGAGCTTAGACTGTGTCTGGGTCTCAATCTGCTTATCTGCAAAATGAAGGGGTTGGAATAAAACATCACTAAGCCTAGTTTCAACCCTTACAGCCTTGCAAATCTATGTTTGTCCAGTAGAGCAAAAGAAAAGCAAAACTTAAATTCTGCATTAAAATACACAAGCAAACAACTGGTCTAATCATTTTGATTGTCTTAAAGTATCTGAAACAACTTATTAAGCCTGAAGCTTAACTACTAGATTACCAACTTCTCTGATATTCTAAAACACTTTGAAAATGTGTGTGTTTATACATTTTAGTGTTTCAAATCCTTTGATCTTTCTATTGTATGTTCACAATTTTCCCTCCAGTCTTAAAGCAACTTGCTATGAATTATGAGCTGGGAGAGGTGATTAGGGCAGAATATGTAAAAAATTAGAAGATAGGATATTATTGATGTTGCTATTTTGAGGAATACATGAACAAACGTATAGTTTGAGAGGTTAGGAACGCCTGTCCAGCAGCAAAACTCTGATATGTAAGCTGTGTGTGTGAATGTTTGCTGCGATGAGACTCTGCCTCCTGCCTGCTAAGTGATTAGTGTAGTATCATGGTAGAAGATCACACATATTTATTTATGACTGAATTGTTTTATTGAGGATGGCATAGAAGTCCCCACCCACCATGTCCTTAATATAGGTTAAGGACATTAGAGAAGATGTTCCACATGCTCTGTGCATCAGGATTAACTTCACAAAGAAATTGCATGGAATATAAAGAAATATCAGTGAAAGAATTATAACCCAGGTTTAAAACTAAAGAACTTAAATTTTAATTGTGGCTCAGGACACCTGTGTATGTGTGTGCTTATATATATGTATAAATACATACAATGCATGTAATTACATGTAAAAATATACACATACACACACACACACACACAAAAACCACTGAGTATTTGGGAAGTCTTAATAGCCTCTACATTACCAATTCTTCTGATATTCTAAAACAGTTTTGTTATTATATTTTTATCTATTTTCAAACATATACATATAATATATATTAGAAGAAATGGAGTCTGGTTCTGTCCATTCACAATATGGTTGGAAGTAATATGGCAGTAATATGGTTGGGAGGGTCCATTTGGTGTTTATAGGACAAAGAGATCCTTGTGTTCTGAAAGCCTAGATACATGTTCTTTTTTCTTGCATATACAATATTTTTAAGTTTATAAGTTACTTGAGCATTACAAGGATTAGTAGAATCTAATTTTGTTAACAATACTCAATTTAACTGCCAGAAATTCAGATTGTGGTATACTATTTACTAGGCTTTTTATACGGAACCGATACTAAAAAACAATTATATATATATAGTATAGTATGCCTTTTAATAGGTCTTTACTGAGACTAATATATTATGAGACCAAGTAGCCAGTTCAGTCATATTTTTTGAGTTAAAACTCCTTTTAAAGACATTGTCCAACCTGTCTTTGCTAAAGATTAATGATAAAAAACAAGAAATTCTCACTGATAAGTAAAAACATTCAAAAAAGTTATTTTATTTAAAATATTGCCTTTTTCTCTTTTTCTTTTATACAAAGTTTTTGCATAAGTTTTTATTCTTCTGAATCTTGCATTTTGTATATTTATGGTTACCAAAAGTAAACTCTATAAATTATCTAAATTTATTTATTGTCTATTGTTTATTGTCTAAACTCTATAAATTGTCTTAGCTTTTTAGAAGTGAAAGAATTTTAAAGAAATGTATAATAAACCTAATCAGTAAAAAAGCTTTCTTATGTCACCTAACTAGGTGATATGTATAAATATATATTGCAATATCTTACAATTATTTAATTAGTAAGAACTTTTTATTAGTTTTAATATAATACAAGATTCTCAACCACACAACTTAATACCTTAATATCTGATGAAACAAGCTTAGCTAATGAAGGACCTGTGTGTCCTGCAACAAAGTTCAAATGACTAAATTATTTTGTGTGCCTATAATGACACATGATGGCTTTAATTGATTTTGATCGATACATTAGACATATCTCTAGATTTTAAGAAAGTCTTTGAGGAAACAATGCCTTGGGTAAATTTTACTTTATGCTGAAAAATTTTAAATGTATGCTATTCTGCATCAAAGTGCAAGTTTGAGTAAATTATGTATGGTGACTTCTTGTTGCTTAAAGCTTGTTGCAAAAAAAAGAATATTTTTATTCACATCTCACTAATGTGCCAATGTTTGGTTAGTTACATTAACTCCAGTTTGCCACAGGTAAAATGGATAGAACATCAGACAGCTCATTATAGAGACAAGTAAGCTCTATTCCCAAAGTTGGATGACAGAACAAGTCATGATACGTATTGTAATTTTAGTGCTACTGTACATCTTCAAGCTGTCTAGGATAAAATGCTTACTAAGCACTGCATGGGGGATGTCAGAATGCTTCATGGCATGGATATTAAATAAAGGCAGTGCTATGGTTTTGTGGAGCTAAGTCAATTTGATGCATGCTAGAAATCTCTTCTAGAGAGCTTTTACTTTTTACCTTAACTTTTGGACAAAGTACATTCCACATTTACTGACTAATTTTTCATTAAAAGCACATTTTTCAGGGTGTTCGCTGAAAACATCCATGTCTATTTTTCTGTGATAAGTCAATACCTGCTTCACCTAGCAAAGAACGCAGTTGACAGCAGGGCTGCCCTTTGCAATGTTAGTTTTTCCTCTTTCAAGTTGTATGGTCAATTACTATTTTTAAAACACTCAACAAAAAGATTTGAAACTAAATGGAAAGACCTAAAACAGAACTACTGAAAAGGAGTGTATTTATTTAATTTTTGTCATTTTTCACTGCTCCTCTGGAATTTAGTGCCTGAGTTTAACAGTGAATTGCACATACACACATAATAATTTTTTATTTTGTACTTATTTATAGATGTTGATGTTGATACCTGTAAGGTATGTCGTAGGTAAAAACATGCTCTAGACCAGCACTGGGGTCCACACACTATGGCTCACAGGTCAAAGGCTAAATTCTGCCTGCACCTATTTTAGTAAATATAGTTTTATTGGAATACAGCCCATTTGATTAAGTATTGTCCATAGTTGCTTTCCTCTTCCAATGGCAGAGTTGAATAGTTTTGGCAGAGATTATTAAGGCCTACAAAGTCTGAATTATTTATTATCTGGCCCTTTACAGAAAAATTAGTTGACTATTGGACTAGCATGAAGAATTGAAAATTTGTAAGGAAATAGATGTTTTTATTTGATATTTTGATAATATCAAAATAATAATTTTGAGAAATTATTATCATAATTTGAGAGAGAATAATGAGAAAGAATAAAAGGATTCATTATTTCAGATGATTTTTATTTTCTTTCACAGTGAAGAATATTTGTGTTGTTGCATTATTTTTTAAAAAGCCTTAGCAATATCCTGTAGTAAGAGCTTGTGTTTGGATGCAAACCTGTGTACACTGTTAAGTGGATAATTAGTAACTTTTTGTCTCTTTAAAGTAGAATATTTTCTAAAGCATGCTGTGAGGTTGGCATAAAAGGGAAACTGAGAATAGAGTTCCGGTGAGTAGGTGAAGTGGCTTCTAACTGTGCAGTTATTGTACACCTGAAAGCTACATGAATTGAGTTTAGCCTGCAAACCCTTACCAGCTTGTTCTTGGAACGGTTTTCAAACCTCTAACGGTATTATAGCTGTGGATTCATTCTCTACAGCATGCTATTCTCCATGACTGTCTCAAAGGTAGTCCTTGGGCCAACTTATATTTTTTTAATCTGTCACATTTACTTTCCTAAAAAAAACTAAAAGAAGCTCGTTAGGAAATAAAAAGTGTATCTGTGCTGTTACTTTTAAATTTTTTTGGTATCTTCATTTAGTTGTGAAGTAGCTGTGTGTGTGTACATTTGTGTGCACATTTACGATTAAAGAAAACTGATGAAATTGCAAGGTAATATACTACTTTTCAAGATATAGCTTTTCTATAAAACATCTAGCAGAAGGATAATAGGTAATGATGCAATGGTTAACATTACTGTTTTCAAAAATTGAAAAGAAATCATCACTTGGAGCCAGTTTGGCATTTTCCTATAAGACATCCTATTTAGAGCTCTGCATCTCAGCTATGCAGGCTCTGTGAATTTGAATCCAACAGGGAAGATGTAGCTTTCATACAATTTTCTTCAGTTATAAGAACCATAATCGTTCCAATGGGATGCTGTAAGCCTGGGTCACTTAAATCATTTTCGAAGACAGCAGGTGCTCTTCAGGGACATGCAAGATGGGGAAGGCACCTGTTGTTCCTTGCATCTCAGCATCACCTACATAGACTTAGCGCAGGTCAGTGTGTGCAGGAATCAGTTAGGCAGAGGGATGTGAAAATACTGTAACTTAGCAAATGAGCTGAAACATAACAAAGAAAACTTTTTTGAAAGGCTAAGTAGTTTAGGGTTACAAAATATTTAGATACTCTCTCAAAGACAGTCCTGAGAAAATAGCTGAATGGGATATAAAAACGAAGATATAAGTATTTACAATGAAATCTAATTGTTTGAAAGAGTTACCCTCTTTATTTTGAGTTAAACAAAACAAGGGGATTTTCAGATTCATTGTATTATAATGTTAACTTATATAACATCCTGGGAGGAAGTAACCTATTTTTTCATAGCATTTGTCTCAAGGTATAAGATTTCTACTGTTCTGAATTTCAATTACATGTAGAATAATTTTGAGGTATAGAGCAGAGGTCAACATTTGTGACACTGGGACAAATACAGCCTTCTGGCATTTTATTGGATATACATTTTTTAATACACTGGAAAGTTTATTTAAAAATTCAGATTACCAAATCACACTGAAAAGCTGAGAGATCTGATATTCATTTTGTCTTTAAAATTTTTTAAGCATAAAAATTTAAAGTACATGCTATTGGTAAAAAAAAAAAAAAAAATTCAAATGATACAGAGGGCCATAAAGAAATGTTCTTGATCCCTGTCTCATTTTTACATTTTTAAATATTTTCCCTAAATGTTCTTGCTTATATGAACATGAGTAAAATAGACAATGGGATCATGATAAACATATTTTTCTGTACGTGAATACTGTTAATTCCTTATTTGAACAACTAACTTTCACTTTATTAATTTTTATTGCTTTTTTGCTTTATACTTCCTTTTATTCCACTTCTGTTGTCATTGTTGTAGTATTTTTAAATTATATCCTTAGCTTTGATAAAAATTTCTTTTCTCTTCTCCTACTTAAATTTTTTATTATATAAATTTCAAATGCTGTCTCTATGATGCTTGACAGGAATGGTGGTCCCTGCATTGGTAGAGGGTGGAGGACTTCACAGTGCAAGGAGGTCAGACTGGGAGAATCTCTGGCCACCTCTGTGAACACCATGCTCCATTCTTCTTGGATGATCTGTCATTCCTCTGTGTGACCAACCAAAAGTCTCATCCCAGTATTTTTCTGGAAACTCACAGATAACAGTCATTTCTGGAGAAGGAACAGTCCCTTTCTTGACAAAAGCCTGGATATATTTAGCTAGATTGACATTATTTGAACCCTTCTGACCACTTGAAAGATCCAAAGTGGAGAGTCAAGTCTAGAGTTCAAGTCTTCTGACCTCTAGTCTGGTATTTTTCCAATTTTTTTTCTTTGGTGTATTGAGTTCCAGAGATGTGGGAGCCGATCAAGGAAAAAATATGACCATGAGGTGGCAGTAGCACACAAGGATTACTTGGGTGGTGCATTGGTGGGTTTGCACTTGGGGGAGGTCCCTCACAGCAGGATAGCCTCTAAAGGAAATGAGTAGGGGGCCACCACCTACTCATGGGGAGGGCAAAGGGAACTCATGGGAAAGGGGAAGATCAGAGAGGAGGGCTTATCAGTCTAGATGATGTTGCTCAGCAGCATGGAGAGTCTCTGGGTCAGAAAACTCTTCAGGGCAGCAGCAGCTTGGGGTATTTTATAGCCCCAGGGTTTATCTTATCTATGGTTAGCAGATGTTGGGTGCAGTTTTGTGGAATATGCAAAGCAGACAGGCTCTAAATGACTGAAATCTGCTTATTTGGACTTCATTTGAAACAATGGGGTGTGTAAAAATTTGAGTTTGTCTCCAGTGGACTTTGGAGCTAATTGTTCCCTGGCCTGCAATGAAGTAAATGCCGTAGGACCAATGTGCAGAGACCATCTTTGGCTTATTTATATAACTAGCTCACATTGGTTTTGTTTGTGTATGTGTGTTTTGTCATTATACTCCAAATATACATAAAAGGTATGCACGCATATTGTATACATGCATATGTACATGGACCAATATTCATAAAATATAGACACCAATATATAACATGTACACACCATCTAGATTTGATAATCTTATAATTTTGTCATAATTGCTTCAAATTTTTTAAAGGAATAAATTACCAGAGTTGAATTCCTTCCTCTGTACCCCTCCTGAAACCTATTCTCCTTGCCTTCTCCAGAGGGGTCTCCCATGTATGTTTAGATTCGTATACTAAATATATATCATGTAAAAAAAATTATAAAATTATTTGGGGACAATTTAAAACTTTATATAAATACTATACTGTACATAGCTTTCTGCACTCCACTTATTGTTTTTGAATTGATTAAAATGGATCCAATTGATACCTATAGATCAATTGTATTTGCTTCTACTGCTAAATAGTATTTGGTTTTGTGAATATAACATGATTTTTAAGCATTTCATATTGATGACCATTTAGGTTGTTTCCAGCTTTTCATTTTTGCAAATGATGGTGTAAAGAACATTCCTAGATATGTCTTCTTATGTAAATGATGCCACTTGTATATTTCATTTAGATATTCTGGAAATAAATCAACAAGTAATTCCCAAATACCTCATATGCACAGGTCTGGGGTTATATTGAAATTATACAAAATACCTATTCTTAATAAATTTAAAATCTTAGTTTATAAATTTTATGTATACTTACAAATAAGAGTCCATCTAATATTTGATAATATTAATCTCACCTGTTGTTTTATTACATTTAAGTGTATTTCTAAGAAAGACATAATGTCATTGCTTGATTATTTTCCCCAATATTTGGTTTTTGTAATACCCTAAGGTGCACAAGCAGATGTCAATGTCTGAATTACAGTTTTGTCTTTAGGAGAACATTGTATTAAAAAGCCTTCCTGAATTTCTAGCACTGTCACTTGCTCAGTTAATGATTTATTAAATATATCAGAGCAATTAGAAAAATGAGATTTTTAAAAAATGTTTTCCACTACAGCTCAAGTAATTTAAATTACTCTCCTAAGAGATATATGTTGAGAGAAGTCATAAGTGGCAGACACATGACATAGTAAGGATAATGATCAGTGTAAGCTGATAACGTCTAATGAGAAATATATACAGAGCTTTGGAATTGCATTCCAAATAACTTTTTTTACAGCATTTATTGTATGCAACAAACATGTAGAAAGTGGTGTGCTAAAACAGGTAGTTTGAAAATATTTTAGCAGTTTTATCTAAACAAATGTCAGGTTTTTTTTAAATGAAAAATGCTAAGTATAATAAAAGTGTATATTTATGCTCTCGGCAGCCAAATGTGCTTTTTAATGGAATTTAAATAAATGGAATTTTTATGACAAAAAAAGCAACAGTAAAAGCAGTGATTATGTTTTTCATAGTTCATTTGCTTTCTTTGCCCTGCAGACCTTGTGTGGAGGAAAATGAGATCCTGAGTGCAGCCTACAATGTCATTGACTCTGAAGAAGGACTCAGAGACCCATTGGTGTTTAATGACCCTTACTGGCCTATGCAATGGGAACTGGTATGATCTTCAGAAATAGATGGTTCTTTGGCAACGTTAAGAAATATTATTTTTGTCATGTTTTAATGCAGTAGACACTTTTATGCACTGCCTGCTTTTATCTATTGGTTTTGCAGAGAGAGACTTAGCAAACTTTTGATAGAATATTACTGCAAGCTTATTAATGAGCACTAATCCTTTTAATTTGATTACATCCTTAGGGTTTGATTTAGTCTATAAAAGACACTAGTAAAAAAACCCAAGAGACTTAAATTTGGTGTGTGTAAACAGACTCATTATATAGAAATGTTGCTGCCATTCAGGCTTGAAGTTTTTGTTCTTGTATAACTTAGAATATATTCCATATTCCATCAATAATGAGAGAACTCTTTGTCTTTATGGATTAAGTGAATATACATCAGAATATTGCACAACAAATTTTTTTCATCATGCTGATTGTGTTGGACATTTTAGGACCACATTGCCCTGTCTTTCATACAAGACTGTGATAATGAAAAGGACTGAGAAAAGTACATGTAATTTTTTAGTGTAAATAAGTAAAAAAAAAGTTGACATACATACCACTGAAGATTTTAAAAGGGAATATTTGAAATGTGCAGATGACTTGGTGATAATATTGGAGAGAAATTGAAGACTTTATTATAGCCATACTTTGCTTTCCATAGGTCTGTAAATTATATTGTGTTATAGTGGGTTCAATGTTATAAAGTGAGAAAAACGTTAAGTGCTTTTCATCATTTTAATGGACATAATCAGGTGAAAAGTGGGAAACTGTTGTGGTAGCTCTTTTTTATGTTGATCATTGGCAGTTACCAAGCCTACTCTCTGACATGAACTGAAAACCCATATTGGAAAAAGTCCAGTTCAATTTTCTGTAGCTTCAACTCATCTTTAAAAAATGAAACATGATTTAAACTCTAAGAGATGTACGTGACTAAATTTGACATTTCAAACAAACAAAAAACTCAAGCAGAAAAAAATTGAGGATTGCTTTAATTACCTGGAGATGAGATAACCAATAATAAAAGAATGGACTCGAGTTAATTAGGATTAGGAAAGTCAAAGAGGAAAAGAGTGAAATTAAGAAAAAGGAGTGAGGGAAGATAACTAAATAATGAAGGAGGGCATGAAACAAGGGGGAAAAATACTTTCTTATGTTTGTTGGGTTTTTGACCTGAAGAAGCAGCCAAAATTAAGATGAATACTTGAAGATTATGTATATAACCCATCGTAATTAGTCACCTCACAAGGAATGCTTTCTTTTATTAACAATGAAGTGTCAAGCTACCTATATTGAGGTCAGGAATTTCAGGAGACACAATGAGGAAAGGAGGTGGAAGGCAAGTGATACAAGAAAGCTGAGAAGAATTGAGTAGCAGGCTGTCAATAAAATGACAGGGATTAGAAATGGAGACAAGTCTTAGAGACTATTAAGCAATAGATTCTCTTCAAAGTAGAGGACAGAGAAGAGATTATGAAAGGCAGGGACAGAAAGAAGAAGTAATAGGATGACTCTATATCATTTTATAGGGCAGAGTTGATAAACTTTTTCTGTAAAAGACCAGATAGTAAATATTTCAGGCTTTGTGGGCTGTCTAATTATCTGTGGCATATTCTTTCTGTTTGTTTCTTTTGTTTCACTCCTTTAAAAATGTAAAAACCATTATTAGCTTAGGGCCATACAAAAACACATTTTAGGCTGGATTTTACTTGCAGGCCATAGTTTATTGACAGCAGTAGGGAATGGGAGCTAAGGGGAAAAGAGGAGTCAAAGAAAAAAGCAACCATTCGGATCTAGCTGTCTTTTAGGCTTTCAAGTGCTGTGCTGAGTAATACTCACATTACATTAGTACAACTTAGAGACGAAAGGTCAAGCCAAGTCATATTAATGTTAATAATCTTCTGGATTATTACTGTCTCCAGGTAGCACCATTGTAGAGGCATGTCTGACAGTATGGAGATTCATTTTAGTACTCAGGCAAGCCATAGTACAAAATTGCAAAGAAAGGTTTGCAATTTATGATTGGACATTCTATCTAAAACATTCGTAACAACAGATCTAAGCTGTGTCACAGAATCCATCCTATGACCAGAATATCAAATTTATTTCAGTGAAAGATTGAATGGCTAAGGTGGGTTGTGCTGCCCTAATAGGGAATTTGAGACCTTATGCTGATCATCAGTCCCTTAAGTGTTCTCCTTTACTTGCCAGTTTCTCCCTCCTTTCTTCACTATCAAACTTCCTGAAATGGAAGTCTTTCCTTATCTTTCTTTTTATGCCCATCTACGTCTCAACCAACAACCTGTGGCACTCTGGTTTGGCGATGCCATCCCACTTATCCCTGCTATCCAGCCCACCCCAAAACTGTCTACTTAGTCTCTCAGTGTAATAGGGACTTTTCAGTTCTTGTCTTACTTGACTCATCAGTTATGAACTTGTAACTATCCATATAAAACAGTTGATGGTTAAAATCAAATTCTCTAACATAGTATATTGAGTCATATATAATCTTCCTTGTCTTTACTAGTTTCATTTTGGGCTGTTTGATTCTAGATACAATCTTTAGACTGAATAGAACAAACCTCATGGAAAGCAAATGGCCATGACTCCTCTCCCAAAGCTCTATTCTTGTGCCTCCCCAACATTCCTTCCTGATTAATTCTGTCTCATATTCTAAAATTCTCTCTAGCACTACATCCTAAGAGAAGATCTTTTTCACCTACCAAAGTGAATTCGGATACTTTTCCTCTGTACTCACATAACAATATGCCCACACTGCCATTTGAATGAGTGAACAAGTGAATGAATGAATGAATGAATGAGTTAATACTTAACAATTTGTGTGTCCTCTCAACTAGAGGAAGATGTGTTTAAGGATGGAGACCGTGTTACTCATCTCTATGTTGTAGCTCAAGACAAGATACCTGGCGCTTTTTATGCCAAATAAGTATTTCTTTAATGAGAAATGGAATGGATGTATGAATATGGCTGCTCTTTTTTCTCTCCTCTTGTAAAGGAGAAAAGAAATCTGTTTAGCTGTTATCTGCTACAAATCTGTGTTCTATTAAATGTTGTTAACATGAAAAATCAGCTTCTATCTCTTTACCAGTAATTTTAAGGACAAAAAAATATTCTGTAATAAGAAACTCCAGGTAGAGTGGCTTGAGCAGGATGAGGTTTATTTTTTCACGTAAGTGGCAGAGTTGGTCCAGAGCCAACTATGAAGTCTCACAGTATCAGGACCAGTCTCCTTCCATCCACCACCTCTTCCACATGGCTTATTGCCTCTTCTGCATACCACCTGGTGGGAAGGGGAAAAAAGAAAGGAGGTGCATATCATACTCATTCCCTTGCAGACACAGCCAGAAAGTCACACATGTGTGCCCTGTTCAAATTTGGAGGTTCTCTTTCTAGAAGAAGAGGGAAAAATAGATATGAGGAGATACCAGTCTCTTCCAAGTACTAATTAAAGGAGCAAAATATTTTAAGCATAACATAAATAAATTATCTGAATTTTCTAATTAGTGTTTGAGATATACCATCAACAAAAGAGAAATACTAGTATAAAAAATAGGGAATTACGAACCTGCAGAATAATTTTTGAGATTTCAGAGTATTTTCTATGAACATAATTCAATCAATTGTTCAATGGATTTGAAACTCACCTTATTTGCCAAAATTTGCCACAGCAAATGCCAGAGAATCAATGTCCTTAAGTTTGAACAGACTATTGCTTATATGGGCTAATTTCACCATTTCAATAAGATATCAGAAACTAATGCCTCCAAAGCTATAAAAGTAACTTTTTATATCTGATTTCGCCACTGTTGTTACTTTTAGTGAAAAATTATTTTGTTATCATAAACCTACCTGTAGATAGCCATCGCATTTTTTTGTTAAACACTTGCAGAATTCTGATAATGTAAGGCAGTATTTATTATTTTTTTGTCCTAGGCTATTTTTCAGAATGTATTTCCTGAGGAATTCTTATCAGACTTTTAAATATCATTGTAGTTCTAAAGATTCACATATATTATAAATTTAGAACTGCTTCTGTCTAAAATTGTGCTTTTAAAGAGTAGATCTTTGGCACAACTTTGAAGAAAATTCTGACTTAATGTTACATTTTCTGAAATAATATGTTCTAATGAAAAAGATTTTGGGGACTTCATACTTGATTATTGTGAACATGGCAAAGTGCTCCATCATGATGTCTGGAGTAAGGGGTCTAGGGGGGGAAGTAAAAGCTAAAAAAGAGATAACTATTTTTATTAGATTAGGTAGGCAAATATAACACAACCCATTTTAACAGATTCTCAAAGCAAAAACATTGATAAGGAAAGTTATAACAACACAGTTTTCAAGAAAGTAATCTACTTTAATTTTTGCTTTAAATTTTGATTCAGAAAGTAGTTGGAGCAAAAAGAAGTGTTGAATTTACACGTACTTTATTTTACCTATAAGATAATAGGGCAGAGTTGACAACATAAACTTTTGTCAGTAGAAAGGTCCCAGGATACTCTCCTCATCTTGGAGGTGAGTGTCTGTGAGCCAGGGTTCCTGTCCTTCCTCAGCCTCACTGCCTGCCTCTCATAACAGAGACCAGAGGGCCAGTTGAGGAAAATGTTGAGAGAAGTTAAGGCTGTGAGCTTAAAAAGAAAAGAAAATGTTTGATTTTTTAAAAAATAGACTTTGGTTTTTGGAGCAGTTTTAGGTTCATAGCAAAATTGAGTGGAAGGTAGAGAGATTTCCAATATACTCCCTCCCCCAACACGTGCATAGCTTCCCCATGGTCAACATCTTCCACCAGAATGGTACTTTTGTTACACTGATGAACTCATGTTGATGTTGGATCATTTTAACATGGCTTTTTGGATTAAAAGTGTTAAATTTATAAAAAGTTGCTCTTACCTAGTATATTAGGAAAAATGCAGGCTTTAGAGTTACACAAATGTGAATTCAAATCCTGGGTCTGAAGCTCCAGACTATGCTGTCATTAACATTTTAATCTTTATGAAAATTTGTTCAGAAAATTTTATACTTTGGAAAATCTGTGAAGGAGATATGATGATAGCTACTTCACAGGATAGTTCTTAGAATTAAATGAGATTATAGAGACCAAGCATCTGTCACAGTGTTTGGCATGTGGTGAGCATTCAGTGAATAACTTGATAGGGAGCCAGCTTTCATTCCTACCTATAATGGGTTACACTTCCATTACATGGGAAATAAACTATGTTGAATGTTCATTTCTCAATAATGCTACATGACTAAAGCAGTACTCGAAAAGATTAATAATTATTTTATTACAGTATAGATGGGAATCGTGTCTATGTTACTGGTCTCTAATGAAGGACTTACTCCACAAAAAGTCCCACAAGAAGATCCATTAGTATGTAGGAAAAATATTACAGAGACATTTATACTTATCTTTTCATCTTTTAAAATTAAAAGTTTTTTGAATGTATTACAATTTTAATAATATGTTAGTATATGTTTTCATTTATAAATAAATATACATATATCATGGTTGTATGCACAAAAATTTTATGAAGACTCATGAACAAAATGTTTGAGGCAACTGATATACTCAATGAATACTCATAAAGTGGATGTCACAATGTTTTTTTATCAGGTGTCGGTATATGAACAGGACTAAGCATTAAATCTTTGAAGATGAATCAAATATGTATTTTTACTTTAAAAAACTTAAAGTTTAGGACAGATGGCAACATACACTAACAAAAAACTGTATTACTAGATATAAGGCCATTCCATTAAGAAGGCACAATTAAAGAAGTCAATTTTAGCTTATGGGAGGTAATATTTGAACTGGGGCTAACTGTGGAAATACTATAAACAGAAGCATGAAGATGAGAGAATACTACTTTTGTCCAGCAGAAAGTGTCTTGAATGCTAGGCTGAGAAGTCCAAACTTGTATTTGAGTTATGTTTGAATACATTAATTTTTATTTTGTCCATTCATTTATGCAACCCTTAATGTCAAGCACTATGGTCAGGCCCAATGCTAAGGTATGGAAAATACAAATATGAATTACATACTGTTCTTGTTCTCAAAAGACTCAGAGTCTAGTGAGATGAACAAGTAAATATACTCACTGCATTTTATAAATGTATAACAGAGTTATTTATAAAAGAAAAAAGAGCGATGCTGACACAGTGCAGGGAAAAGCTTAATCTACCTATATGTGCTGGAAAGGCTTCACTGAGTCAAAAGAGAAATAAGCAAACTGCACAGTCCCAGCTAGGAAGGCTGGCTAGGCGGTGGCCTTTTTTGTGTGGCTGGAGGCTGGAGACGCAATGATGAAGAGGCCAGACAGTTTAGTTGGGCTAGTTTCATAGGACCACAAATGCCAAAATAAGGCAAGTGCCCTTTGTCTTGTAGCTCATGTGGATTAGAGGTTTAGGAGACGAAGCAACACAATCGCCTTTGTTTTGTAGAAAGATTATTTAGGTAGCAGGTTGAGGAAGGAATAAAGTGGATGAAGACAAGAGGCAACAGAGAACAGATAGAAGACAACTAAATAAAGGTCAGGGAGATGAAGACATATGGACCTAAGTAGGTGCAAAATTAAACCATATTTAGGAGGAAGTCATTGACAATCATCTTAGATAAATCTGACTATAAGAGTTAATTAAGGGAGAAGAATATGTCCAGAATGATTTGAGATTGGTTTGGTGACATGGAAAGTGATCGTATTAGTCTGCTAGGGCTGCCTTAACAAAATGCCAGAGACAAAGTGGCTTAAAAACAGAAATTTATTTCCTCATAGTATTCAGGCACAATGTCCAAAATCAAGGTGCTGAAAGGGTTTGTGTCTCCTGAAGCCTCTCTTCCCTGCTTGCAAATGGCTGCCTTCTCACTGTGTCCCCATGTGACCTCTCCTTGGTGTGTGCACATCTCTGGTGTCTCTTCTTCTTCTTATAAGGACACCAGCAATATTGGATTCGAGTCCTGCTTTTATTACCTCATTTAATCTTATTTATCTCTTTAAAGTTAGTAATTGGAGGGTCTTTAAAGGCTCCATCTTCAAATACAGTCACATTGGGTGTTAGAGCTTCAACATAAGAATGGGGGGGATATAATTCAGTCCAAAACAGTGATGCAATTTATTAAAAACAGGGGGAAGTTTGGTGGAATGGTAGAGTTAATGAATCATGTATTTGACAGGGTGGCCAAGCTCTGTCTCTGAAATATTAAAGTTGAGAAGAGAGGAACTAAAATATTTCATAATTATAATGGGAAGTAGTATCATTACTCATGTTTTAATAATGAGGACAATGAGACCTGTAGGATTGAAGATAACAGGTAGAAATTTAGAAATATGGAAAATAATGAGTTACATTCTAGGCATTGTGTTATAATTACAGATTTGTTTATGTAACATGTTGCAAATGTAACATAAATTCACATTTGTGTTGCAAATATGTAACTACAACATGTTGCCCACAATGTAGCTCATTATCTTCCATATTTCTAAGTGCTTACCTGTTACATTCAAGCCTATGTCTTAACAGAGAATAAATATGTAACTATAACATATTACATATTATACATACACAGTTACATTCATGTATGTATATATTTGGAGGTGCATTAATGAATAGGCAATTATTGAATAAGATTAAATAAAATTGTCCAGGAGTATGTGTTTGGTGAAAAGAGAGGAGGAACAACAATATTTAAGGGCCAAAGTAAGTGAGTAAGTATTAATATTAATCTGAAGTAATGTGTAGATTGAAATGTAAGTGAGACAGGAAAAGATATGTCCATATGTTAGGAGGCTATTGCAGAAATTTTGTAATGAAAGATGAATATGGGGACTGGCATGGTACGTGGAGAAAAGAGAGAATAAGATAAATTTATCCACTCAATAAATATTTGCTGAGTGCCTAGCCTTTACTGGTATTAGACCTTGGAGATTCAATAGTGAATAAGATGCTCTTACCCTCTTAAAGCTCATATCCTTTAAGGATATGAGGGATATAGTATAATTAAACCAATAATTAATGGTAAATATAACTGCTGTAATCACATGGTTAATAGCAAAAATAATGAAAGCTTCTAAACTAGTTTGGGCATATAGGAAAGCTTTTTTCTCAGAGGAAATAGCATTTAAACTGAGATCCAAGATGAATATAACTTACCTCGACTAAGATATTTCCACAAAAGGAGAAGTATGTGCTGTAGGCAGGTAGACACTAGAAAAAGGGCCAGAAGATTGTGGAGTATTGAGGAACTGAAGGGCTTGTGAATATGGCCAAGATATAGGCTGAAAAGGAAAGAGCAGTCTGAAAAGTTGAGGTATACCTAGAGAGAGTCAAGAAAAACCAAGCAAATGTGATGTAGAAGAATCTAGCATAAAATGATAAAATGTAAGTGACCATGGACAGTGCTTCTGAGCAAACAACACAATGACATTACTGCATTTTTTTAAAAATCAGCAACAAAAGTGCTATTGTTCTTAATGAGAACTATTCCAGACGTTAGGGATAGAAGCCATACTGCAGTGTACTGATTAATGGGTGGATGTTCAGGAAGTAGAGACACTGAATAGAGACTTGTTATAGAAGTCTGCTTAATCCAATTATTACTGATTTGCTGAGAATATTGGGATAGATTTTGGGGTTCAAGATCCCTGAAAACTTGAGCATTGGTGATGCTATAATATAAATAACGGAAACCAGAAGACAGTGAAATTATGTCTTTAAGACGCTAAAAGATAATTATTAATGGTCTAGAATTTTATATCAGAAGAAAAGTATCTTTTAGGAATGAAAGTGAAATGAGTTTATTTTCAATCAAGGAAAAACTGAAAGACTTCATCAGCAGCAGATTTATAATACAGGAAATGCCAAAGATCCATACTATAGGAAATACCAAAAGAAATTATCCCAGATGAAAATTTTATAAGTTAGCTGAAGCACAGGATGAGACTATATTTCTCCAGAGAGGATTTACCTTTGCTTCTGTCAGGCAGCCAGAGAAACTAGCAATCTGGGATCATTTTAACCCAAGCTCAAAGATCAAGATGATTCAAAGTCGGGCACCAGTCCCTGAGACAGAAAGCTACTTGTAATTCACCCTGACTCCTATCAAAAGAGCTGCTCATCTCCTTAGACTTTGAGCCAAATTTTCAGGAACTGCAGATGTCCCTAGGGAAAAAGTAGACTCAATTGCCAAGCTTACTTGTCTAGGTTTCAGCTTCTCCCAGATCTTGGCCTTCAGAGCTCTCCAATGCATTCAAGTATTTGAATATTTATCCAGTTTTTCTAGTGTCTTTAGCAGCAGTGTTAGTGGGAATTATTTAATCTACCATTACCAGAAATAGAAGTCTGAAGTTTATGCTATGTAAGTAACCAAGTAACCAAACCTCAAAGATGCAAATTGCTTTAACACAGTCACATAAAACAAGTAGGACCATCACACTAACGCTGTCCTTGAATGTGTGCTTTTGCCAGAACTACACCAATATATATCTGCATGGTGAGCCATTTATTTCAAGGGTGAGCAAAATTTTATATTGCCTAATGGTCAGAATTTCTTTCTTTTGGATTCTCCACTTCTATATAGGGTATTGTCTTATAAAAATAACAGAAGAAAACTCCCACATATTGAGGAGAGAGTCCACATGCATAGCCATGGAACATCAACATTTTTATCAGTTCCATATGGTGAGCTGCCACAAGGAATGGAAACATTTGTATTGATTTTTTTTTCTGATTAAAAAAGTAAATATTTGGACAATAGATAGAAATATAAAGAGCAAGAATATGCTTATGATCTTACCACCCATATATTATCACTATGAACATTTTGTTACATATTCTTTCAGATATTGTTCTATTTTTGCATTATATACTATATGTATATCATACATTATATTTACTTAAATATGTTTAAAGTTTCCAAATAAAAATGTAACCATGTTGTAAATACTCTTCCCTACCTGTTTCCCCCACCCTTAATATGTCTTGGTGATTTTTCCGTCTTAGTTAATTTGGATTAACACATCTCCCTTAACACTTTTTCATTATTCCTTATTTGGACAATTATTTATTGATGGCCTTCAAGTAGTTTCTGTTTACTGTCTTATAGACATTGCCCTGGTGCCCAGAGTGGATTCTGTGTTGGTGTGGTGAGTGGACTTTGAGGGGGGAGTTCACATAGGTGAAGACCAGCAGGTGAAATCCATCAATAGGCAGCTCAAGAAGCCAGTGATACAACTTTTACTCTGGAATCCTGGAAGATTGTTTGACCCATGTGAAGCCTTAGGTGGAAGGTTGGGGCTCACTGCCCTGTGGCCTCTGGCATGGTTCCCAAAGTCCTTTGATTTGTTCCTCACCAAGTGCTTCTCTGATTCCTGCTGGTCGAAACTTAGGAATATTGAAAACAGTTCAAAGGCACTCTTGACAGTAGGCAGGGACAAAAGAAGGAAATAAGAATGGTTAGTAAGTGAAAGGAATTCACAGTTCTACCTACCTTGTCTTTTTTTTTTTTTTTTTTTTTTTGGACTTGTTGAGGTGGTCTGAAGTTAGCTGGGATGTTGCAAACCTCACTTCCCCTTTTTACTCACTCAACTTCTCTTGTTGAAAAACATCAAGGTAAAATATAAACTTCAGTTAGTAAGAGCTGTGCACCAAACATAACAATGGGCAACCTTCTGGGAGACAGCCTCATCTAAGAGCTGTCTTTGCTTTATGACCTTCTGTATGGACCTTGGGGATTTTCTGTGCTCTGTTGGGGAAACATAACCACTCAACTTATAAGCTGGGCTCTTCCCCTTTGTTAATGTTGAATAAAAGGCTAATAAACACTGATAAGATTTTCTTTTAATCTAAGTCATTTTTTTTACCACTGTCAGAAAACAAAAATTAACGTTTCTTGACCATTGATTGCTTCTGCATTTTAGCAATTTTTTAAAAAAAAATGCCATTTTTTCCATCATGTTAATGGCATTTTATAGGGAATGTGTAGACTGAAGTCATTATTGAAATGTGATATTGACACTTTGAGGTTTAATGGGGAAAAAGAATATGAAAATATGTAATATCCTTGTTAGGGATGAGCTGGCTTGGTAAGATGCTGACGGTGGAGGTGTTTTACTTTTTGTTCATGCTGAAGGAATGCCAGACTCCTGGGTTGGTATAAGAAGTGATATAATTGACAGGGAGGTAAATGTGCATGAAGAAAAGGTAATAATATTTTGGAAACGTACTTTTTTGACTTCACATTTGTGTAAAACAGATTCAGTAATTGAATTACCTTGTGGATAGAATTGTGATGTTGTAATAAGGTCTTTTGCTCTTTTAGATAATAGAGATTTATTGATGTCTTCAAAAGAAGCTTTTCTTTAACTGTCTTCCAGGATGAAGCAAATGTTATAATCAATTTTTTTAAAAGCTTGACTTTCTGAATTTGTTACCTTATAAGTTCCTAACCTAGGTTTGGATAGAATTTCATTTGCTGCTGGCTGGCAGCCACTGCTGAAGGAGAGAAGCGAGTTGTGCCAGCAGCCAAATGAATTTGTCCTGCATGCCCTCTCCATCAGTGTCCTGTGGTGTCAACTTCTAGTCCCAAGTTTGATGTCATCTTATAAATTTCTCTATGCAGGTATTCAGATTCCTCTGTATGATCTTATGCAACTTTTCAGAGATCTTTGATTGTATGGACACTTGTATAAGTTACCTTCTTTCTATGTCTAAACAGACATTGGATGAGCTAATTTAAAAAAACCCACAAACCTATCTGAGATCACTAATTGAAAGGTTTTCCTGATTCCAGGGTCAGTAATTTTTCTAGCTTAGTAAAAGCTATGGTACCTTGCCTCATTCCCCCTTCGTGAGTTGTTTTACCCATTCCTCAGCTGCTGGCAAAGTTGGCTGCAAATGTATCAGAGCTCCCACTCACTCACCTCCTAGCTTCCCATCTCCTCATTGCTCCCTGAGAATTGCTTTTTGCTAATGGGAGCAATCTAGCCAGGGGGGCTGTGACGCTTCTTTCCCCCTTCAGTAATGGCATGCAGACAATGCTTAGCAGATACAGAAGTCTAGCTTTCTTGCCTCCAGAGGAGACAACACTTTGGTGTGATTTATATTCTGGATTCCATGCAATACAAATGGATCAGGCCAAAGCTAGACTTTACCTGAAACCACATGCTTGATCATCACTGTCTCCTTTCCTATCCTAGGTTACTCTCAGTCTTAGAGGTATTTCTGAAGATACCTTCCTCAGTAAAGCATTAAAAACCATGGATGAGGCTCTGTTTCTAGAGAAATGGGCCTAAAATGGTACCAATGGTACCAAAAGTCTTAGGAAACAGATTCCAAGAATGGGATCCTGGAGTTAGAAACTTGAGGGCTAGTTTACACTGGAGACTTCATCACTGGTGGTAGCCTCTGGCATGCAGCCACAGTGCAATTGCTAATGTTCTTACTGAGGTCAGCTTGGATGGGATATGGGTGAAGAAGATGCACTGGCTTGTGCAATATCTCTGGTGTTTGAGAGGTACAAGAGAAATATAAATTATAAGGACTGTGGAATTGAGAGGCTATTTCTGAATGCCATTGATGCTTCAAAGAGATGAAATAAGAGGCTCAGGGCAATCAATCACCAATTTAAAGCCAAGTATGAGAGTCAGAGGGCCTCTTTGGCAGCTCGTAAAGAGACCTTCAGCTCCTGCAGCTGGAGGGCAGATGAACTGAAGATCAGGCATTGCACTTAATTATAAAAGTCACAGAACTCAAGAGAAAGCTTAATTCTCAGCCTTGGCACATGTCATGTGCCAGAGTCCTGAAAGGTAAAGAAAGAGACACAGAAACTTGGGATAGTGTAATCTGGGTATACATACAGTAAGTCCTCACTTAACATCCTCAATAGGTTCTTGGGAGCTGAGACGTTAAGCAAAATGACATTTAATGAAAGCAATTTTATGATAGATATAATTAATATAAATAGGTGTTAACTTCCTACAACATATTTCTGTTCACAAAAACATCACCAAACTTCTAAATAAAGACCAAAACTTTTCCAATATTAAAGGTTGGAATAAATGTGAACCCTATATACACTTAAGAAAGATTAACAAAAGCAAGTAAAACAATTATTTATCCAATTTTTGGTGAACCGGTGAGTGATGGCAGTGGTGGATTAGACCAAGGAATAAACGTTTACAAAGAAAAAATTGTAAGGAGCACCTCCTGTCACTACACAGTTCAATAACACGCAATAAATATGGTGGGCTCGCTGAGCACTTTTGCCTTGCATTGTTTACTGTCATGCATTTGTGTGATTATTGTAGACTTCACAATTTTTATTTGACAATAATTTGTATTCATTAGTTTGTTTATTTTCCAACCCATTTATTCCAGCTCAAGGTCACAGGTGGACAGAGCCTGTCCTAGAAGCTCAAAGTACAAGACGGGACACCATTTCATCACAGGTGCACTCACGCACACATCTACACTTACTCAGACTGGGACCATTTAGACACACCAGTGAAATGAACATGCACATCTCTGGGATGTGGGAGGAAACCAGAGTACCTGGAGAAAACCCTCACAGACATAGGGAGAACATGCAAGCTCCGCATAGACAGTGACCCTAGCCACAATGGATTTTTTTTCTTATCAATGTTCCAGTGAAACAACAAATAACATTATTTGAGGACCTGCTGTACATGTAAACTTGGACTCCCAGATTCCCCTGAATCTTCTGGGCTTGTCCAATGGTCCCCCTTGTTGAAAGACAGTGCCTTCCCTACCTCGTGCTTGAAGACTATGGACAGCCTCAAATGAAGCAGGTAGATGCTTTACACAATAATACTAACTTTTGGGATGTGCCTCCTTCTCCTCTCTTGGTCACATAAACAGCAACTAGGATCATATCTCGGCATAACCCAGTCGGCAAAGCATTGAGCTTACTAAGGGCGAAGATGAATTATTTGCTCAAAGAGTTGCAGGACTAGCTAAGAAGTACAACACTAATTAGGAAAGTATTCCTGAGAGTGGATTCTGAAGGTGTTGGCTCAGAGGTGTGGAGTAGAATATAAAGTTGAATAAGGAAGAGTATGTTAATGTGGAGGATCTTCCTGTGATACAGAACTTAACACCCTGGAAGTGGTTCTAATATACTTTTTGGAAGCTTGAAAAGCAATGGCTCACATTTAATCTAGTAGAGATGTCATACTGCTGTGGCAGACCGGTGAAAGTAATGAAAGGCTCAGATCAAAGGCATTCTAGAAAGGATTTATTGTATAAATTTCGAAAATACACTTGCTTCTTTTCTTTTTTTTAATTTCAGAATATTATGAGGGTACAAACATTTTGGTTACATATAATGCTTTTGCCTTTCCCAAACCGGGGATACAAGCATGCCCTTTCCCCATGCAGTGCACTCTGTGAAAGAGTATACAGAACAGTCCATTTCTGAAGAGGGCACCAGCATTATTTAGAAGCTCATACTAGTTGTACTCTGTAGGCTGAAATTGGTTGCAGAAAACACTGTAGCATAATTTGGTCCTATTGAAAGATATTCTTCAGCTCTCAGATCTTTCAGGGATTGCCTCAGCTGCAGGGAGCTGCCCACCCATGGTCACTCCTCTTACTGATTAATGCAGGTATAAAGGCCTGGTCACTTTGGCACAACTCAGGTCAATTCTGCAGGGCTATTTTAGCTATCTTCCAGGGACATTTATCTGGAGATCCCTGTGGGATTGATCAAGGCTGAATTGGAGTTTGCATTCTTCTCACCAGTCCTACTTCCTTTACCTCCTTTCCACAAGTATTGATCCCAAGAGGACTCCTTAATAAACATCCCATATTCTAAATCCCATAACTGAGCCTACTGCTAGGGAACCTAGCCTGTGACAGACCTCAAGGAGATTTCTTGTGAGTAGGTGAGAGAGGGGTATAAAACTTGGGCTTGGTTCACAGGTGAGTTAGCTTGGCATGTTGGTGCAACCCTAAGATGAATAGTCTGTGCATTATACTTCCACTCAGGTGTGACCTTGAAAGGCAATGGTGAAAGAAGGAAACCAGCTAGTAGGTAGTGCTTTGGGAAGAGTTCCTAGTTATTAACCTGTGTAATGAGAGAACTGGTTTATGGTAACAACATTCATGGATTCCTATACACTAATAAATAATTTAGACTGTTATCAAGGGATATGGAAGGAACAATATTGTGAGTTCAAGGTCAAAGAGGTTTGAGAAAAGACATGTAGATGGATCTGTGGGAGTGGGAAAAAAGTACAAAGCTCTTTTTATTGCACACTAAAGCAGATCCATTGTAGAAGAGGCACTAAACAACCAAATGGACAGGATAACTTGGCTGCTTGGTATTAGCCAGCCCCTGTCCTTGACCATGGCAATGATGGCACCCTGGCCATGTGAATGGAGGAGCCATGGTGGCAGAGGTGAACTCTAAGTATGTGCCCAAGAATGTGTGCTCTGTCTCACGAAGGCCTATTTAACTCACTGCTGCTTCTGCATGCTGACCTTTCAGCAACAGAGACTAATGCTAAATGTCCTCTATGATACCATCCCCCAAAGAGACCAATCAACCACTTGTGCCAATTTGATTCTGTGGAACCCTTTCCATCATGAAAAATGCAGAATTTATCCTCACAAGGATTAATATATAGGGGTCCACCTTTCTTTCCTACATAACTTTGACCAACATCATTATCCATGGACTCATGGAGTATTTGATTTACTGACATGAGATTCAGCATAATAGCATCTCAGACCAAGAGATCTATTTTTTCTTTCTTTTTTTTTTTTTTTTTTTGGCAAAGGAGGTAGAGAAGTGGGCACATGACTATAGGGACTATCTTAGTCTATTTTGGGTGGCTATAACAGGATACCCAAGGCTGGAAAGTTTATAAAGAAAAGAAGTTTATTTGGTCTGTTATGCAGGCTGTACAAGAAACCTGGCAACAGCATCTGCTTGGTTTCTGGTGAGGGCTTTTGTGCTGCATCAAAACCTGGAGGAGAAGGTAAAAGGAGAAGCAGGCATGTGCTAAGATGTACCAAACAGGAGGAGGAAACTTGCTTTAAAACAACCCACTCTGGTGGGAACTAATCCACTCCCACAAGAACTAACCCCGTCTCTCCAGAATGAGAATTCACTCACTACCAAGAGAACACCAGCAAGCCTTTCACAAGGGATCTGCCCCCACCACCCAAACACTTCTCACTAGGCTCAACACTGCCACATTGAGGATCAAATTTCAAAATGAGTTTTGGTGGGGACAGACAAACCTTATCCAAACCATAGCAGGGACTACTGGTCCCATCACCTAGTGCACCTGCTGCTGTCCTAGTAGAAGGGTAAAATGACCTTTAAAAGATGCAGGTGAGGCACCTGTTTGGAGAGGACACCTGGAAAGAATGGGGCATTATTTTTCAGAAAATGATATACTCCTTAAACCAAAGTCCATCAGGTGATGCTAAGTCAGCAAGAAGTAGAGTACATGGTATTATGGACCTAATTGTGTGTGCTTTACCTCCCATTTATATATTGAAGCCTTAACCTCCAATGTGACTATATTTGGACATAGGGCCTTTCAAGAGATATTTAAGGTTAAATGAGGTCATAATCCAATATGACTAATGTCCTTATGAGAATAGGAAGAGACAACAGGGATGCACACACACAGAGGAAAGGCCATGTGAGGACACAGCAAGAAGGTGGCCATCTGCAAATCACAGAGAGAGGCGTCAGGAGAAACCAACTCTGCTCGAACCATGATCTTGGACTTCTAGTCTCCAGAACTGTGAGAAAATAAATTTCTGTTATTTAAGCTACCTAGTCTGTAGAGTTTTGTTATGGCAGCCTTAGCAAACTGATATATATGGCTTTGGGAACTAAAGGGTGAAAGTAGGAGTGGCCACACTCACCTTCACTCCCCAGTGACCACTTGGGGAATTTGTGCTTCCCGACCCTGACATTTTAAGCTCTGAGTCTAGAGGTCATAGGTTTCTAGAGGGGGGTCTCTCCCAGCTGTGGATACATTAAGACTCCTACTACTGTATATACAATGCAAAGATACAGTTGCCACCTGGTTGCTTTGGGCAGCATGCGCCAGTAGGCCAGCAGACACAATGTAGCAGTAATTGACTCTTGTCTTCTTTGGGAGTCAGGACTGCTAGGAACAGGGAAGAACTCATTTGCCACTCAGGTAATCCACTGGGCAGGGTAGGGAAGGTGTCTCTGGATCCTTCCATGCTCATTTATAACTGTGAATGGTCAGGTGCAGCAACCTTGACCTTCCTAATGAGGGCATCACACAAGGGCTCAACCCTTGGGGATAAGGCCTTGTTTTACTCCACTAGGTAAGCCACTTAAGTCCGTGGACTTGTATGTGGTGTGTATGTGTGTGTGTGTGTGTGTGTGTGTGTGCGAGAGAGAGAGAGAGAGACAGAGAGAGAGAGAGAGAAATATAGAATCAGTGACAGAGGAGAGAGATGAGTATCAGTTTTTGCCACAGGGATGACTGCAGAAGCTAGTAAGTTCATTCAAGAATTGTGATAACAGTAACCTGGAGAATCAGTGCCTGAATGGAGTAAACTTGATGTGAGAAACAAATGCATTCAAGTGGATGCTATAGATCAGCCATCTCCAACCTTTTTGGCACCACGGACTGGTTTCATAGAAGACAACTTTTCCAGGGACCAGAAGAATAGGGGCATAGTTTCGGGATGATTCAAGCATATTACATTTATTGTGCACTTTATTTCTATTATTATTATATTGTCACTTGCCATTCGCTGATAAGGGTTTTGATATGAGTCTGCAAGCAGTTGTTTTATTATGTCTCTGTGCAGCCAAACCTCTCTGCCAATGATAATCTGTATTTGCAGCTACTCCCCAGCGCTAGCATCACTGCCTTAGCTCCACCTCGGATCATCAGGCATTGGATTCTCATAAAGAGCTGGCAACCTAGATCCCTTGCATGCACAGTTTATGGTAGATAGAGTTCAGGCTCCTATGAGAATCTAATGCTGCCGCTGATCTGACAGGAGGCGGAGTTTATGCCAGTGTGTGAGTGATGGGGAGCAGCTGTAACACAGATGAAGCTTTGCTTGCTTGCCAATCGCTCACCTCCTGCTGTGTGGCTGGGTTCCTAAACGGGCCATGGACTGCTACAGGTCTGTGGCCCCGGGGGGTTGGGGACTGCAACTGTAGGTGATCTAGGCAGATCCCCTTTATAGGGGCCTGTTTATTGTCTGTCAGCAAGTGGGATTGTTGACTACTCACAGCTCACTGCCACCCCCTTCTCTGGAGATTTGTTCTCTGCCTCACCTAGGAGATTACACACCTCCTAGCATCCAGGAGCAGCCACAACTAAGACTGAATAAGGGGAGTACAATTGACTGTCCCTCTAATCTTAAGGAGGGGCATTTTCATGGTGCAGTTTATGCTTCAGACCCCCTCTTCCCACCCATGTTGAAGATCAGGCCAAGGCTAGGCTTCACCTAAGACTACATCTTTGCCCATTGTTTCCTATCCTGTTTTTCTCCCTCCTTCACAGGCTTCGCCTGAAGATGATGCTCTCAGTATGCCTTGTGCGTTCAATTTGTTTTCTCAGTCTCTGTTTCTAGAGAACTGGACCTAAGACAATTAGCAATAAAATAAATTCAAGAGGACATATCAGTAAGTAGCTTCTCTGAGCCCACACTCTGTGGGTATACAATGACATGAGGCACAGCCTCTGTTTCCATCTAGCTCAGAAGTAAAAATAAAGGTTTGTGCACAACTTAAACTTGTATCACATTGCTAGATCTAAGTACTAAATTGAAAAGAGGCAAGATTGGAGGTGAGCAAACAGAAGTGTCTTCCTCAGAGATCTCCATAATTAAAAGTGTTAATAACTACCAACATGCTTGTTATTTAAAGAAATTTCCGCTACCATAATTTGAGAATTTGTGTATGGTTGACAATATATATTAGAGCAATGGAGTTGGTATGATGTTAATTTACCACATTAATAAGAGTTGAAATCATGTATATAAATTTCCAAAATTTAGAATTTGAATTGATACTCTTATGCTGTAAGGTGTTTATTCAGAACTGAACTAAGGCTAAAAGCAGAGTGCCTAGTGCCATTGTACACCCAGAGGACAGAACACGTTTCTTTTCCTTGGGAACTGTCAGATAGCAACCGTAGGTGGCAATGCAAGCTCAGCTGTAGCATTCTCAGCTTCCTGTCTGCACCAGCTGAAACTGTCCTTTTAAGGTATTGCTGTTTTATTATTCTTGTTTAAAATAGGCTGAATCTTTACAGTTCCACAATGTTTTAAAGTTCATAATTACTTTAATTTAGGTTTTGGAGCAAACCTTATGTCGAAATGTAAAATAATTGAACCTAAAGAAAAATATTTTATAAAGATACAAAAAGTAAGTGGGGATAGAGAGGGTTTGAGTTTACAGTCGACACAAAGGTAGAATAGAAGTTGGTAGCTAGTACCCTAGGAATCTAGTCTGTTTCACTAATTTTTGTTTGTCAAATTCCTGATTTCCATAAAAGAAAAGTCTGTAGAAGTACAAACTGATTCTTATATAAACTTCACTATATTTTTTAATGAATGTAGTGTTTGAATATTGTGAATGAAGGGACAATTGTTAAAAGATAAAATCGTTCTCACAAATCATTTTAAGAGACAAAGGCATTTGACATATTTCTGTTCTCTTATTTTGAGGCACCAGAGTCAGTGTACCAACATATGCATATGGATGCATATTGATAAGTATGATTTTCCTGCCCATCATTATAAAAATTTCTTTCCTAGTTGAACTCTTAATGAAATGATGAGAAAATTTGAGGTGACATTTAGCAGTCTATTTTCATTTTGTTTCATCAAAAAGAATCTATTTTACAATTACTATTTACTTGCAATAACCTGCAGCAAAAAATGATTTAATGTTCAATATGTGCATTAAAATGCACTTGCTTTTTTTAATATGTAAAAGCTGATGGAAATTTCATTTAAGCACAATTCCTGTATCACAGATTTTAAGCAAAATGAAAGGAAGTTAGGGTACCATTTTAACATGGCTATAAAAATAATTTCTTTCAGTGGCTGGAGGGAAGGAAGGATTGGTCAAAGTAATTTTTATCTTCGATGGGATTCCCCAGTAACCTGCTTTTTTATTTGGCTTAATGCATGCCACAATAATCATGCTATTTCTTGCTAGCATTTTTCTAGCTCTCAGTAATAAGAATAATTGCATGGTGTTTATATTCTAAAGTGCCTTTTTTCACTAAGCTCTGAAGTCCTTTTTGAGTATTAATTCTCACAAGATTTCTGTGTGGCACCAAGCGTGTGTATTATTATCTTGTTATTCCCTTTTAACAACAAGGATGTGAGGCACAGATGCAGTAAATGATACACAAGACAGAGTCAGGATGCCAGAAACAGATTAGGAATCCTGACTTCCAATTCAAAAGCCAGACCGTGCTTTCTAGGAATTAATGCACTTGATTGAATTCTGGCAATTAGTAGTTATCTTTTAAGTCCTAGTTTTTACTCCTAGGACATTAACATTGATAGGAAGAATTTAATAACTTGGAGTAGGTTAATTCTATTGCATTGTAGGTAACACAGAGACTGTAAATAAGCAAGTTGCAAATAACTATAATAATAGGAATAACGATAATCTGAAGTGCAAATATTTAATGGCATAGATATAGAATTCACAGTGATTAAAACAAACAAACAAAGAAAAACTTTTAAATAACAGCCAGCTTGAAGGCTACTAGGAACAAAAAGAATAAGTACTTTGTAGTTTTCCCCCAATTAAAAAAAAATTTATTTCATATAATAAAAAAAAAGAATAATTTCAGTATAGAACCAAAGCTGTTTAAATTTATTGGATAGGACTCAAAAATGTTCATATAGTCCTGAAACACAACATATACATAATATGTCCTATTTAGTAAGTACATTAATAATACTTTATAAGAATTTCTATTTTAACCTGTTTAAAAGTGTGACTGTAGCATTACAATTATAGATATTATAAGAGTTCTTATCTTTTAGTGATATTATCTAAAAGATATCTATTCTTTAGCTTACAAATAAAATAATTTGAGGTTGTGATTTACTTGAAAGTGATCTGGGAGATGTGAGGAAATATAGCAAATAAGATTGGCCATTATTTGATAATTATTGAAGTTTTATGATGTATATATGAGGGTCATGTATTTCTATAATTTTTTGATTTTCTATAATAAAATATTAAAATAATAAAGTAAAATAAAATTATTTTAATAAAATATTAAAATAATAAAATATTAAAAATATTATAGATTTTCTATAATAAAAATGTTTTAAATGTAAAAAGATCATACCCATGTATATTAGATAAGAGACCTGTTATAGAAAATATATTTCACCATTCTGGAATTTAGCTATATGGGAGCTTCATCTATCAACAACATAGTCAAGAAAAAAACCCTACAAAAATAGGTTCTTAGAAGTCAATATTAACTTTGTAAATAATATCCTGTCACACTATTTGAACCATTATAATAAAAGATGCCAGTTAACTATACTTTAGAGAATTAATAGGTTGAGCATTCACAGACTTAGGGTCAAATACTTATGCTAGAATTTACTAATTTGGTAATTTATTTCAATTTTTCATCTCCTCATATATAAAATGAATATGATAATATCTACCTTAAAGGGTTTTAATGAAGTTTGCATGTGATTAACGTTTTGCCTGGGACTTGCTAAGTGTTATATAAATGGTAACTAATAATTTAAAGCTTGATTATTTAGTTTTTAAGACCATATAAAATTAAATCCAGAGACATCTACATGATTTTCAATGAAGAATGATACCATTGCTGAAAGCCTACAAAAACATGGTCAGAAAAAGTCTACAAGAGGAAATAAGCTAATTTATAAAGACAAGAAATCGAATCTCCTTTAATATGGTGACCCAAAGCCCTGCATTCCTAGCTAAAGCTTTTGTATGCCTTTGTACTACAACACAGGACGATAAGTGATAAAATGATCATCAAGAATTACTGAGTAAGAGTAATAAACACTAGCTGTTACAACACACAAACCTAAAATCTCAGTGACAAAAGATTGCTTCCCACTTATGATACTGTGGCTCAAGAGGTTTGAGGGCAACGTCCGTGGAGGTCTTCATCCAAACTCCTATTTTGCCTCCATCACACCCTGAATGTCTTTGGAATTCTCTGAAGAATTCTCTTCATTTGTTTAATCAATGAGTAAAAGAAGAGAGGCTCCAGGTAGGATTGCATGCGGTATTTAGGAATCATGCCTGGAAGTGAAGTCCATCCGTTTCACCAGCATTCCATTGGCCATGCCCCCAGCTAGCTACACGGGGCTTGGGAGATGTCGTCTTCCTGTGTTTCCATGATATGGGGACAACAGACCATTGTCTCTGCTAAGAAAGAAGAGTCTTATCAGTTCTAGGAAGTTTTATACAAAATATAGGTTGAGTTGTGTATTCATATGTAATATCTGCTGGACCGTAAGCTCTCTGAAACTGGGAACATGACTTGATAGACTTCCAGCTAGTGCTCAGTAAATAGTTTCTGGTAACTTGTTAAGTAAATTAACCCAGAAAGACTAATTTCTTGAAGATTCTGTATAATTTTATATTTATGGTATTACAGTTTGGAAACGAGCCTGTCACGTATTAAAGAGAAATTAAGTTGTAACAGAAACAATTCAGTGTGATCTTGAATACCTGTACACATTAGTTGAATAATAGAATTTATTCAATACAGTTTCCTGTATTTGAAATATTAAAAACTTTTTAGATATCTTACTGGATCACATAGAATTACTTCCTTAGTTATTGGGCTGGAATTCTTGTGAAGGTGATAGAAATAAATATGATTTTATAAAATTCTAAAAAAGGAAACAGCATTTATATAAAACATTTTTTGTTTATTCTCTGCCTGCAAAAATTATCTGAAGGATGTTTCATTTTTCTAAGTATTCTTTTCCTCCTAAATTTGGAACCATAGAATTGAAAGAGAGAAAGCCTCACTATCCTGATTTTTTTTCTTTTTCTTTTCTTTTTTTTTTTTTTTTTTTTTGGTGATCAAGAGAGAAATGAGAATTTTATTTGTTTACAAAAAAAAATGAATCTTTTAAAATTCACTGGCACATGGAGGGCGGGAAGCAGAACAGATTAGTCTCACAGGCAGTGCAGGAAGTATTGCAGGTAGAAGAATCAGCAACAGACAATGACAGAGACCCCAGAGATTCAGCAGCAGTTTATTGTTTGCTATTGAGACTTTGGACGATACCATAAGGATTAAGTACTCTTCATGCCAGCATCATTTATAGGTCTCATGTTTGGAGATGAGTCAGACTGATGAGAGTTATAGACAATGACAAAATTTTGGGAAAAGACACTGGAGTGAAAAAGATGAGTAAATGTTTTTGTAAGCAATAGTGACAACAATAAAACAATAATAAAACCATTTAAATGAGAGAATTACATTGGAATGTACTGTAGCTATTTTAAATATTTTTTCCAAATCTATCATTAACTCTGGTGAATCTGACTTCAGATCAAAAGTCTTATCTCTGTCTACAATACAGAATTTTTAAAAATGAATGCTGATATACAAAATACTAACAAAAATTATTGCTGAAAGTAAATGGTTATTTTCACTTATTTAAGATAAGTACCTGAACCTCAGCGGAATTTGGAAACTGATGGAAAAATACTGAGAAAGTAAATAAAGATGTATAAAGGGATGGTTAAAAATAGTTGATTTTTGTTGGTGTATAGAAATGCTACTGATTTATATACATTGATTTTGTAACCTGAGACTTTGCTGAATTTATTTATCAATTCTAGGAGTCTCTTGACAGATTCTGTGGGGTTTTCTAGATAAAAGATCATATCATCAGCAAAGAGTGATAATTTGACCTCTTCTTTCCTCATCCGGATACCCTTGATTTCCTTCTCTTGTCTGATTGCTCTGGCTAGAACTTCCAGAACTATATTGAATAGAAGTGGAGACAGTGGACAATCTTGTTTAGCAATCCCACCATTGGATATTTGTCCAAAGGAAAAAAAGCCATTTTATTGAAAAGACACTTGCATTCGAATGTTTATTGCTGAAAAATTTACAATTGCAAAGATGTGGAAACAACGCAAGTGCCAATCAATTCGCGAGTGAATTAATAAAATATGGTATATTATACCACAGAGTACTACTCAGCCATAAAAAAAATAGTGAACTAATACCTTTTGTAACATCCTGGATGGAACTGGAGACCATTCTCCTAGGTGAAGTATCACAAGAATGGAAAAAAAAAACACCACATGTATTCACTATTAAATTGGAACTAATTGATCAACACTCACATTAACATATGGAAGTAAAACTCAACAGAAATCAAGCAGGTGGGAGGGGGGAGGAGCAGATTGATAAAGTAACACCTAATAGGTACAATGCACACTGTCTGGTGATCAGCACACTTACGACTTTGACCCAACCTATACAAAAGCAATTCATATAACCAAAATATTTGTACCCTGTAATATTCTGAAATCAAAAAAGAAACAAAAAGTTGATTTTTTAGAAGATTTTAGATTCAAGAACATTTTCTTAAAAATTCAAAACGATATTTGTCAGAGCCCTGGTGTAAAGCACCTGAGAAATTTGCTGCCAAAGATATTTGCCCATCTCAAAACAAACAAAAAAAAGAAAACATTAGGCATGGTAATAGAGATTGTGTTGGTTATGAGAAATTGGTTATACATTGTCAGTAGAAATGGAATTCGGTTGAGATTCTAAAATTTCTGAAATAAGATACACTGTTGACTTTGTTTTATTACAAATTGAAATTATTGGTTGGACTTAATGGCGATTGGCTTCTTTAAAGTAACTAAATTGATGACAAAAAGTGAAAGTCTGTTTTTAGGCTCTTTTCATGTCTTTCACCACCTAAAACATATCTATGCATAATTAACTGTAAAATGCATGCTTTTTATATCCTATCCCACAGTTATTTACAGAGTTTAACTCCAAAAGGGAACTACAAAAAATAATTTCTAAAGTGTTACCCTGAACACAAATAGATACCCACTTTAAACGTACATCAGCAAAATGAGTAAGGGTTATATATTAATGTTGATATAGACTGGCTTCTTTAGTATCAAAAATTAGTCATTTTTTTCTAATTTCACTGAAATCAACCAATATCTTAAATGTGTCATTTAGCCAGCTGACACAATCTGAAACGCTTTCATGTTCAGTATAGGCGGAGTTAAGTGTAAACCTTTGTACTGCTTTCTGCTTTCTTTCATGAATAGAATTTAATTGTCCTAAGGTAATGGTGCAAATTTACAGTATCCATAAAAGCGCTGTTATTCTATTGCTTTGCCTAATGCATTAGGAAGAGAACACTTGGCAGACACCACATATCTACAAACGAACAAAATGCACTAAAATCAAAATTGCATTACTTTTGTCAATAATTTGTGTTATAATTTTTATGGCAAATATTAATGGAAAGAATCCCTTAAATAAAAATGAGTCTGACGTTTTCCTTTTGTTGTTGCGGCTCTGACTGTATTTATATCCAGTCATTTATTGCCCATTAAAGGAGTAATGCTATGTTAATGTAAGGGGGAAAAAAATCAATGCTACTGAGATCAGTAGCTGTGGGGAAACAGTGCGGCAGCTGGTTTGCAAACAGTGAGCCCATATAGATCAATGAAATTACAAGCTAAATCTGCTGATGCTCACAACTGCTCCAGCAGTATGCTGTCTAACCCTTTTCAAGTTCAAGAGCTCTAGAAAGCCAGAGATAACTAAATGGAAAGCAGGTCAAAGGCAACCAAGAGACGGTGACAATGTACCTGAGATACTATACTGTGATATGTGATATTTTACTTTTGCTGCTACCAGGGTAACTACACGTTTTAACCTATGGAAAAGCCCAATAATCTGTCAGCCACATGGAGAGCCTTCACAACCCAGAAAACCTCAACCTTAAGAGAGTTCTTGGACCTGGAATATCAGAAGACTACACAATACTTCACAAATCTGCTTGTTAAGCTAAATTCTAGAAAATATTAATCAGTGAGCTAATGTTGAAATTTTAGAATATATGTAGTGTTGGGTTTGATGATATTGTGGTCTCTAGAATTTTCATTATTATAAAGATAATATTATATAAATTGAGCCTCAGCTTCTTGATGATAAATCAATGATCAGATGTATGCACATTTAATATTTTAAAAAAGACAAGGTTTTCATCTCAATGAAGTGATTTTGTGTCAATTTAAATGCCATTAATGTTTTTCCCTGTAAGTATTGAATTTTCTATTTTTCTTTTAACCTAGACTTATGTTGGCACTCAGCTGTATTTTCACCGACTTTCCTGAGACACACAAAAACTTTTAACATGAGTGTTAACTGACATAGTGAGAAGGACAGTTGCTATTTACAGAAGAGGACCATCAAAATGTGTTGATTAATTTAAAAGAATAAGTTGGCTCTGTTTAGAACTAGAAGGGATCTTTGACATTGGCACATGTAACATCATTTTTCTATCACCTGGAAGAGATAAATGACTTTTCCAAGATTATACATCTATTAAATGGCCATTTCAAAACTCATCCAGGCGTTTCCAGGCCAAGGGTAGTACTATTCCCACCCCATGATGCTACCTCTAGCATTGATTTGGGTGGGAAAAAAGGAAGAGAGTGTAGAAGAGAGAAAAAAGTAGAATAAATATTTGCCTGGGATGTTTTTATTCAAATGTCCACAGACATAATAGGAACATTAAAATCATACATGAAATAAAATTAACCACGAAATATTATTTCTACTAAATTACTCTTAATCCTATTGTTGATAAAAAGAACAGAAATATGTCTTTCCTCTTCCTCTCTTCCTCACTCCTTAAATCAACCCAAGAAAATAAAAAGAAGAAAAAAAGCAGTGGTTACAGGGTCAACTGAAGTCTAGCCTGTCAGCAAGGCTGACTATACTCCATCTCCTCCACAGATACGCTCTGAGTAAAATGTCCTGAAAGACACAAGACATGCTTTCTTTGAACCCTAGTTCAGTAATTATATTGATTTAAATCATTCTGTCTGTCTCAATCCTTTAAGACAGTGACACACAAGTGACATGGTCTTTACAGGACTGGCTCACTATATAATGGCAGAAATCTCAGCCAAATAGCATTAATTGATAACCTTCATATTTCAGGTCCCTGTATTTAAATCTACCTTGATTTTTACATTCAAAACCAAGATTTTCTTGGTATAGTTTGCTAAAAACTAATAAAATTTTTAGCAGGTGAGATAAATATGAGTTTTTCCCTTCTCTATGTAAAGAATAATCATACTTGAGATAAATTGTTACATTTTGGGGGGGGGCTATACATTTAAAAAATAATGCCAACAATAATCAAAGAGTAGATATTATCTCCTAAGTAATTTTATAATAAACTAAACATGAGCAATAGCTGCATTTTACTTACTAATGTTTTAGGTGGTGTAAATCCTGCTGAATTTACAAAGTGTTGCAATTTTATTTTATAATATATTACTCTCATGTTTCCAGTTCTTCAAAGTACATTTATTTCCACATTCTGATATCTTCATATGAATATTGTGAAGTAGGTAGAGTGGATATTGTTACCTCCAGTTCAGTTCTGATACTTTCAGTACTTGATATCTACCCTTGGCCAGATATCAGAGAATGTCTGATCTAGATAAAGATAAAGAGAGAGGCTAAGTCATTTGCCTGAAGTCACTTGTCAACCATTGAGATATGAGAACTCAACTCCTGGCAACAAACTCTATTATTTCATCATTGCCTCTATTTTCTCCTTTGAATTGGAATATGTGAGAAAAGAGAAAAGCTGAAGCATGAGAAGAAAAATTTTAGCTATGTCTTGCTCCTCATACATGATTATACTGATGATTATGATGACTCCAAGAAAGAAACAAGGCACTCAGTGTCTTTTAACTTTAGTAAGCAAGGAAATTTATATTTTGAAAATAACTTTCCAGGACTTTTTAAGGAGCAAGATACTGGCAGAGTATCACAGAATTATGGTAAAAGTCTGCATAAAGAAGACAAGAAATAATTAAATATACAGCCGTGTTTTACTCTACCTATGGTGGATGGTTGATGGAGCAGCATGAAAGTATCATGGAGTTAATTATACTTTTCCGCCACTGGGGAGACATTTCCAGGTAGTTATTGACCTGGAGATTATACTTTTCCCAACTAAAGGCCAGAGCAATCTCTGTACTTCTCATCTCTCACCACCATCACCAAAGAGCAGTGATGTGCTAGGGAGGTAGACAGAGGGCAAAGAGAAAGCAGTGGCTACAGCTGGCAGTTAGCAGAAGGTACATTGAAGGGAATGCGAACCCCATAATTTTCAACACTGCAGTGATCACTACTACCAGCCCTTTCCGTGTGCCGTCTTGCACCATGTAGGAAGTGAAAGGTCCAATTTGAGGTACTGATCTAGGATTGTACTCAAATGACACACTATCTAATCTCAAACATTCTGATCAAATGGCTTTGGATTCCAGCTTCTTCCAGCTTATGGACCTCCTTGTTTTGACCACGCAGTTGTACTCTCTTTTCTGTTTATAGACATTCCTCTTTACTCCAGTTTTGATTTCTTGTGAACACCCCTGCTTATGGAGACATCCATATCTCTCAGCAGCAATTCCTCCCTCTGGTTGGTTCATACTTGCAAAACTGACAAAGCTGAGCTGGCTCTCCCAGCCTCCCTACTAAAGAGGCAGATTGGATATGTTTAATAGATGAGTAAGAATAATAGTGAGAACTAAATATTTTATTTGATTAAGACTTAGTTTGAACTTTGAGCAATTGCAAAACACAAAAACTCGGCAATTTATATATTTGACTAATAATACCAAGGAATACGTGTAGCAAGAAATACCACAAAGGATACGCAAAAAATAGAGAGTCAGGTTTTCCGCTCTAATGTGACATTTTCCTTGACTTATGAGGTCCATAGCATGAGCATTTGGATCTCTGTGTAAAAAAGGTGCCCCAAAGATTATTCCTTGAGGGTTAGGTGCTGAATTGATGATTGTGTTCACCCACTTTTCACTCAATACAGAAACCTGACCACGGATATCTGTTCTCATTCTTCCATCATTTATGGACTTTTCTCATTATAGTGATCTCTTTGACACTCTCCAAGAACATACTGATTTTCTACCCTGCCTATTGCTGCTGTGGATAAAATATTATCAGTAGCTCTGCCCATAAGTGGGGCAACTACCAGGCAAGACCTAAGAAAAAACAACAGAATGATAAAGAGAAAAGGGACAGAGACTTTATTTTAATGCATTAACGATTAATGGTTTTATAAATTTTTTTCATGAGGATTGTTTATTATTAGATATGTATACTGTGTGTAATAATAATTGGTATGTTTGCCTGAGTCGACTCTTGGGAAAATGTACATAATTCATTTCACAGTGTGACTTTTTACTTATTCTCAACTAATTCATTTGTCTACATTATGTAGCTCTGAATTAACATAATCTGTTAAGAATGGTTAAAAAAATAAAAGAAGTATCTGAACTAGGTGAAGACCATCAGATAATTGTAATCACAGTTCTGGTATTGCGCAGAAAAGGAAAAGATAAACTGCCCTTTCTCAAGATGCTGCCTTAATAAGACCTCATCTTGTCTGATTGTGCCCTTCTTCTCAGTTTCAGAATATAAATAGTCAAGATATTCTTTTTCTTTCAATAGGTTCCACATAAGACTTATTTGTTGAATGAGGAAATTGAGTGATGGTATGGATATGTAGCTCTAGACAATGTTTATGCAAATAAATGCTGTTAGAAATGTATTTAGATAGTTTAAATCTTTTTAAAAATTTATATCAACTTTACATACAATACAACACATTAAATTCGGTCAGTGTTGATGGAGGTATACACCCAGGAAATCACTTCCACAGTCAAGTACAGAACATTTCCACCATCCCCAAGAGAGTCCTTGTGTCCTATTGCCCCACTTCAGACTATTCCTCCTGTTACTCACTGCTCCAGGCAAGCAAGATTGATTTTTTTATATATGTTGTAGATTAGCTAGTGCTGTTAAGAATTTTATATAAATGGATTCATGTGATATGTAGCCTTTGACTCTCACCCAAGATAATGATTTAGGGTTGATTCTTGCTGTTGGGTGTATCAATAGTCCCTTTCTTTTTATTGCTGAGTAGTATTTCATTATATGAAAATAATCACATTTTGCATAACCACACAGCTGTTGACTGACAAGTAGATTGTTTGCAGTTTTTGAATATTGTGAATAAAGGTGCTATTAATATTTTTCGTAAGATTTTATGTGGACATATGTTTTTATTTCTTTGTGAAAATAACTGAGTTGAATGGCTGGGTCATAGGATATTAATATATTTAACTTTTTATGAAGCTGACAAACATTTTTCCTAAGTAGTTATATCATGTTAGATTCCCATAAGTAGTATACGAGAATTCTAGTTGCTGCCTGTTCTTAACAGGCTTAGTACTGTAAGTCATTTTGAATTTAGCCATTCTCAGGGGTGTAGCAAGTATCTCATTATGGCTTTAATGTGCCTTTCTCTGATGACTAGTGATGATGGGAATATTTTGTTGCACTTATTAGTCCCTCATATATTTTCATTTGTAAAGTGTTATTAAATACTTTTCCCATTTATTTATTCAGTTGTAATCTTATCATTGCATTGTAGATGTTTTTTGTAATCTGAGTTCTTTGTCAAATGTATGTATTACAAAATTTTCTCCCACTCTATGATTTGCCTTTTTATTTTTTGAAAGTAGGTTTCAAGGAGCAAAACTTTTAATATTGATGATAAGATTTTATCATTTTTTTATGATTTGTGTTTTCTGTGTTCTAAGAAATCATTGCCTCTTGCAGTATCACATATTTTTAAAATGTTTGCTTCTAGAAGTTTTCTAGTTGTTGCTTTTTTAATATTGTATATATTTTATTTTGTTTATTTACTTATTTTTATTTCATAATATTATGGGAGTACAAATGCTTTGGTTACATAAATTGCTTTTGCACCACCCAAATCAGAGCTACAAGCATGCCCATCAGCCCGACAGTGCGCACCTCAACCATTGGGTGTGAATTTATCTATGCCCTCCTTCCCCTTCTACCTGCCCAGCACTCGATGAATGCTAGTTACTTCCAGATGTGCACATAACTGTTGATTAGTAACAATTTAATAGTGAGTAAATTTGGTGTTTGTTTTTCCATTATTGGGGTATTTCACTTACAAGAATGGGCTCCAGATCTATCCGGGTTAATACAAGAGGCATTAGTTCACCATTTTTTATGGTTGAGTAGTACTCCATGGTATATATATATATATACTGCATTTTATTAATCCACTCATGTATTGATGGGCACTTGGGTTGTTTCCACATCTTTGCAATTGTCAATTGTGCTGCTATAAACATTCGAGGGCAGATGTCTTTTTTATGGAATGTCTTTTTTTCCTTAGGCTAAATACCTAGTAGCGGGATTGCTGGATCAAAAGGTAGTTCTACTTTTAGTTCTTTGAGGTATCTCCATATTACTTACCACGAAGGTTGTACTCATTTGCAGTCCCACTAGTAGGGTATAAGTGTTCCTGTCTCTCCACATCTATGCCAACATTTGTTGTTTTGGGACTTTTTGATAAAAGCCATTCTCATTGGAATTAAGTTATATCTCATTGTGGTTTTGATTTGCATTTCCCTGATGATTAGAGATGTTGAGAATTTTTTCATATGTTTGTTGACTTTTAGTCTGTCTTTTTTTGAAAATTTCTGTTCATGTACATTCCCATTTTTTAATGGGGTTGTTTGATTTTTTCTTGATTTTCCTGAGTTCTGTATAGATTCTAGTGATCAGCCTTTTATCAGATGTATAGCATGCAAATATTTTCTCGCATTCTGTAGGTTGTCTATCCACTCTAATGATAGTTTTCTTGGTTGTGCAGAAGCTTTTTAATTTAATCAGGTCCCATTTATTTATTTTTGTTGTTGCTGTGATTGCTTTTGGGATCTTTTTCATAAATTCTTTGCCTAGGCCAATGTCTATAGTTTTTCCAACATTTTCTTCTTGAATTCTTATGTTTTCATGCCTTAGGTTTAAGTCTGTTATCCATCGTGAGTTGATTTTTGTGAGTGGTGAGAGGCGTGGATCTTGTTTCAGTCTTCTATGTGGCTATCTAATTTTCCCCGCATCATTTATTGAATAAGGATTCTTTTCCCCAGTGTATATTTTTGTCTGCTTTGTCAAA
>CAUYRT010070060.1:0-21369 GCA_963574885.1 Lepilemur ruficaudatus
GTGATACTTAATTCCAAATCCACAGGAAGAGGAAGATTTTTTTCAATAATTCATAGTGCAATAACATAACCATTTGGGATATGAACCTAGCATCCTTTCTGTTCTTGAATGGCTTCAGACTATGTTCCTATCACTAAAATATCAGCTTCAATGTGTTTCTAATCTGGTTTGGGCCAATTGGGCTCATGTAATTCCTGGCTAACTAAAACAGAGGATCATTTATAAAATGGCATAGTAAAAGTAAGAAACTCAATGGAACATTTTACTTTTTCTTTCTCTACACCTCATAAACAAAAGATTTGTCACACAGTTTCACACATTTATGTGTGATTCCACAGTATAAATAATGAAAGGTAAGGAAGAATTTCTTTATAGTTCTTTGACTTGCTTGAATGCTCAGTAGATTATATCATAAAAAAAAAATAAAAGTATTAACACTTTAGTAAACTACCAGTAGTATAACTACTGGTTATACTATTAATAGAATGACATTTCATGAGACATTTCATGAGTCTACAGAAGTCAAAATCCTGAATCCATGAGATTTCTCCTGTCCAAACTATCACATTTTATATAGACAGTGCATTACTCTCTATTAGATTGCTTATGCTAACATTTATAACTGAAAATATTAAGGAGGAAAAATCCAATACAGTTTTTAATTTTAGGGAGAAAATGAGAAATTTTCCATGTTTACAGTCTCATATTCTACAGTGTATTTCTCCTTATCAGTTTTTAAAAGGCTTAAGTTTTATTTATTCATTTATTTAATAAATATTTGTTGGATGCTGGTGTGAGAGCCAGCATTTAGTTTCTGAGGTTTTATTTTGATTTGTTTTTCTTTCTTGAAACTTACATTCTACTTGAGAAGATAGAAAACATATCCTCAAGAATGACCTCTAATGTGTGAAGAAAGTGGTGGAGCTAAGAAGCAAACTGTATCAAGTTTCAAGACCATCCACTTTCATAAATATCACAATCAAGATGTATTATAATAGGACCAAACACGGGAAAATTTTGATTCCTTAAAGAAACAAACATTTGTTCTTGATGTTTACAAAAAATAAAAATATTTAAGTGCAGTTGAGATGACATTGAGTTCAAAGTACCTACGTCAATGGGAATTCCAAAGGCAGATGGAAAATTACTAATTGTAGTAGAATCCAGAGTAGAAAATAATAGAAGCTGCAGAATTATGTATTTTCTTGCTTATTTAAACTTATACTATATGTTCATTTGAATAAATGGGGCAGCAGTTTCAAAACTTCTAAATTTCCCTTTCTTTTCTTACTCAACTTATGATTTCATATCAAAAAAATTCAGGATATCAATAGTTATTCCTATGAATTAATATTTTCCTTTAATTCCTAATATAGGTTTTAAATAAATCAAGTATTTATTTTAAGTACAATTTCTTTCATTTTTGTCTGAACATTTCAAAGCAACACAATCAGGGATGTTAACCTATCTAATTTAATCTTACTTTAATCTTAGTAACTAATATATCATATGTTGTTTATAAATCTTAGTTATATGCATAAAGTATATAACTAATAGATATTTGGTACTTTAAACTTTATAGCTAATACACATTTAGTGTCCATTGCAAGGGATATTTGTATAACTCAATAATTTCCTAAAAGTGTTTACAATGCACTTGGTCTACATACAATGAGACAGCAATTAAAATACAGTAACAGTAAAAGCCTATTTTTTTATGGATATCATTGCTTAAGCTATCATAAGTACTCTAGGCAAATATCTGTGTGCCCCAGGATCTAAGGAAATCTCTGAAATTCTTTAGTCTTTGATTTCTTATCCAATTCTGCCCTCCTGTTTCTATGTCTTACCTCTTGGTTTGGATACTGCAATTATGTAACCCCATTTTATAAGAATCATGATAAAATGTCTCACTGACCTTTGGGTTCAGGAGGAGTAATAGCCATTTTAGCACTGCAATTCCAGGATTAGTTCTACTGTCCCTTCAAAGCAAGCCCTGATCTCTAGGGACCCAGTGTGACCCTCAGCTTCTATTGCATTGCAGGGTGATACTTCAATTCTCAAGGTCCCGGTGTCTGAGCCATGCTCAGCACAAGTGCTTTATTTGATTACAGGCTGTACGGAAGGCAGGACCTTCCCAGAACTGCAAGTCCCTGGCTCCTTTGGCATCGCTCTCCAGATTCTTGTTTTCCTTCACTCTTTCTGTTCCTCCAGAAGTAAGATGAATTCAGACTTCTCTTATAATAAACATCCAAAAGCCCATCCAACTCCTCCTGCTTGCCATTTTTATATACTTAAGTAGAGCATTTAACTGAGAAATTAACCGTAACCTCACTGACAACATGTTTCCATGCATCACATTATTTATTGCACTTCTCTACTCAGAACACTTCTTTTTATGCAAATAAAAGCCCCTGCTACCTATACACACTCATGAAGATTCCTGCACATACAGTAGATTGCACAATGGAATGAAATACAGGGAATCTAAGCTTCCACCTATCCTTCTCACACACACAAAAAGAGACCAACAGAGCAACCCTCCTGTGAGACAAATTCATGAAATATGCTGAAAATCCCTGCACCCTGTGGAGTACACCTGCCTCATATGCTTCAGCTTTTCACAATATTTATTTCCAGTTCAGTAAGATTCACCTTTAGTGAATCCCCTTACTTAATCAGTACAGAAAAATATATATATGGACAAGTGTTGGACTCAGTGAGAAGATATGTTTTCTGAAGCCTTGTGATTACACGGCATTATCTTAGAGTCTCTCACAATGCATCCTGGGAAACAGACTGCTGTACAATTAGCAAGAGCGCAATCTTAGAAGGTTGATCAAGCTGGAATGGCTTCTCTAACAACTCCCTTCCCACACATGGCTTAATTTAAATTCCCCAATAAAAATTACCTGTGGCTGCTTGGTAAAGACTCAGGCAGTTGCTTCAGGCTCTATTACCCTCAAGTCCTGAGCCCCGTTTCTCTGGTTGATTGCCCTAAATTCAGCTTCTTCCCTAATGCTGTCCCATTTGAATGAACTCCAGGCTTTTTATTTTTGTGATTGCCTTCAGCTCTATGCTTTCCAACTTGGAAATTATATGTGCCCTACTTCCTGGCTTTAATTCAAGCCATTGGGAATTTTTTTCTATATAGTTTCACTTGTATCAATAAAAAAAGATTTCTAATATAACTTTTTAGAGCTACTCATTACTTTGGAAGTTAGCTAGGAGGTAATCTCCACAAGGACAGAAACATGTATACTGATATATTCCAACATCTGGAATAATGAATAAGTGCTTAGTATATATTTGTTGAATGAGTAAATTGATGAGAAATCTGTATGGCAAACATAACCTGAAAGTTGCACAATTAATTACTTGTGGAACAAGAGGTAGAACAGCAGAACCCTGACTGATGCCCCAGCTCTTTCTAGTAGACTTCATTGCCTATAATTGTCTTTATTCTTCTGGTGAGAAAACCAAATATATTCATTGAAAATGTTTAATAAGCCAACAAATCATAATTAGAGGAAATTTAATGTACTTGGAGTTTGAATTTAGAGTATGAAGTTGTAGTAGCTAGCTTCCAAGTTGATCCCCATAATCCCATCTCCTGGTATGCATGACCCTGATTGTGGGTTGAATTTATTGACTCACTTGTAGAGAATTGAATAAGATAAAAACCACCTCATAAGAGACTAGAGACAGAATCATCCGGCTTCATCAAACTGTGCCACTATCAGGTTTCTGACCCCTCAGAATCTGTGTAAGATAATATATGCTCTTGTTTTGAAGTACTAAGCTGTGGAGCAATTTGTTAAATGGTGATAGATAACTAATGCAATACATTTCTATAATTGCACTATAGTTAACAACCAAAATTATAAAATGAAATTGTATGTATGTATATATGTACACACACGGTGGTAGAGAAAGAGAGAGAGAGAGAGAGAGAGAGAGAGAGAATGCCTAACTCTGTATTTCTATATATAAGATACATTTTCTAGAAATCAAAGCATTTCAAGGAAGAGGGCAGATAATTCTAAACATTTTCTGCCCATTGTCTTGCTCTGTATTTCAACATATTGGCATATCAGGGTATGGCATTACCACAGAGGCATTCTGTAGAAATAAAATTTAAGATTTTTACATATATGATAGTCAGGATATGAATGTAAGTAGGATTTTACATATCTTTTTTGTTATAGCAGTGAATTCTAGCCATTTCTAGAAGACAATTCCATAAAGCATTATGTTATGATTAAAAAAGAAAAAGAAAAATCACTTAGTAAAGCTGGCTTTTTGAATTCTAACTGTGTCACTAATTAGTTATGTGATTGAAAGTAATGCAGTCTATCATTTTTGATTACCAAAAATGTGGATTTTAATTAAAAAGTCATAAAACAGTTAATGGTTATAAGAATAAACTAATACAATTTATGGGGAACATTTTTGTTTGTTTTTAAATATGCTACTAATCAAATAGGAATTCACTTTTGCTCTTTGCAAAACAAATTTAAACATAGGAATGATAAAACACGTCTTATTAGTTTCAATAAAACAGCAAGGAAGGAATTGATAATCTATTCCACGGGGGAGCTTTTTAAATGACACAAAACAGTTCATGTTGTGATTGAAGCTGATTCTTAGAAAAGTCCATATTTTTCTTGTCACCATGGTAGATAAGAGTATTCCTCGAAATCTTTGGCCAAGATTTTTCTGGCCCTTCTGTTTCCTCCCATTTTGTTCATACTGTCACCCAAATTAAAATTTTGAGAGCTTGCTATACACAATCCTTATTTAATCTTTTTATCCAAACACTCTATTCTCAGTCCTAAATACCACCATGATTCACCAGCACACCCAATGCACACAGAATGTTATGCTCTTAGTCTAATTTGTAAAGCTGGAGAAAAAAACACCAGAGATAAAATACTCCAAATTGTTTTTTTTTTTCTGTTATTTTTTATTTCAGAATATTATGGGGATACAAACATTTTGGTTACATATAATGCCTTAGCCTCGCCCAAGCCAGGGCTACGAGCATGCCCTTCCCCCATACAGTGCACTCTGCATCCATTAGTTGTGAGTTTACTCACCCTCACCCCCCTACACCTGACAGGCACCCAGTGAACCTTACTACCCTGTGAGCACCTTAGTGTTGCTCTGTTAGTAGCAATTTGATGGCAAGTACCTGTGGTGCATGTTTTTCCATTCTTGTGATACCTCACTTCGAAGGGCGGGCTCAAGCTCTATCCCAGGATAATATAAGAGGTGCTAGTTCACCATTGTTTTTTGTAGTTGAGTAGCATTCCATAGTAAACATATACCACAGTTTACTAAGCCACTCATGTATTGACAGGCACTTAGGTTGTTTCCACATCTTTGCAATTGTGAATTGTGCTGCCATAAACATTCGAGTGCCAATGTCTTTATTATAGAATGTCTTTTTTTTACTTTGCATAGATGCCTAGTAGTGGGATTGTCAGATCAAATGGTATTTCTATTGTTAGTTCTTTGAGATATCTCCAAATTACTTTCCACATGGGTTGTACTAATTTGCAGTCCCACCAGCAGTATAAGCATGTTCCAGTCTCTCCACATCCTCACCAGCATTTGTTATTTGGGGACTTTTTGATAAAGGCCATTCTCACTGGAGTTAGGTGATATCTCGTGGTTTTGATTTGTATTTCCCTAATGATTAGACATGTTGAATACTTTTTTATATGTTTGCTGGCCATCATTCTGTCCTCTTTTGAAAAGTTTCAATTCTTGTCCTTTGCCCATTTTTTGATGGGGTTGTTTGATTTTTTCTTATTAATTTTCTTAAGTTCTATATAGATTCTTGTTATCAGCCCTTTATCAGATGTGTAGCATGCAAATATTTTCTTCCATTCTGTAGGCTGTCTATTCACTGTAATGATAGTTTCCTTGGCTGTGCAGAAGCTTTTTAATTTGATCAGGTCCCATTTATTTATTTTTGTTGCAAAATATCCAAAATTGTAAAAAATATATTTCTCTTCCCTCTACTTCTGAGGTAAAAGATACCTTTGTATCTTGATTATTTTTTTCTTTTTTACCCCTCCACCAGGTCCCCTTCCCCTGATTAACTCCCAGAGTCAAGAAATTGCCCAGGGCTAAAAAAAATTAACTGGCATCGCTACTCGGATGCAAGTCCCAGGTCTTTCCACAGAGTCTTGGGTTTGTTTTTTCAAAAATGTTTGCTGAAGGGTGGAGTATCCCTAGAATGATTTCAACTTGATTTGGGATTATGACAATCATAAAATCTATTTTTTTAAAAATTTGTATAAGGTCGGCAATAAAAGGCCAATGAGGAGTCCAATTCACAAACTCCAATGACAACTGGTTTTAACATTCATTGGCTGACAGGACAGAAAACCTGACACTGAGGGACACAGAGCACCTCTGAAGCCCTTTAGGTTAAGCAGGACATGTAATACAGAGAGGGTCTCTGACAGTTCATGAAATGCATTCTGAACTCATATAAATTGGAGACTGCAATCTGTTTTGCTTGGGGGTTTGTCTCACTACACTCCTGGATGTCACACGAAAGCTGCAATTCTTCTTCAACTAACATTTTGCAGTATTTGTTGGACCTTTTACTGCAGACATGATACATAGTCCATAATGACTGATGATGAACTTTTGGTTCAGATAAGTTACCACGGACTGGGATAAAAATACCTCGAAGGATGTGTAGGTCACCAATGCCTCCATCTTAAACCTTAAACTTGGGCAATTTTGGATGGTTGCATACAGCTTCTGGAGAAGAACACTCTTCTGCAGGTTATGGAATACCCAAGGCTGTCAGATATCAGGTGGGCCATGATGCCTGCAACAAAATAGCTATGGAACAGGTTGCTGATATGCTTCAACACATCGTCGGTTATCAGTTTGGAAGAGAGCTCTCTGACTTCAGCTATGTTGTTCTAGGGCACATGGATGAGGATTGCCAATCCTTGATTTTCAATAAAGTGCTTGTAGGAAGCTGGAGACTCATCTGTAAGATTCCAAAATGTTTTTAAACTGCACAGGAGGGTGACATCATCTAAATTCTCAGTAGCCTTTTGTTTCACTATTGCTAAAAGTTTCTTAATTGCCATGAAGAACTCTTCAAATTGTGCAGTTTGCTCAGGTGAGACTTGTGGGTCTAGAATATAGTCAGATACTAACATTATATGCATTTTAGGGTTTTCATACTTAAGAGCCATCTCATAACAAATTTGGCAGCAGACCCCTTGTCAAATGGAATAACCACAAGAATCCGTGCCATGCTGTCACTCTAAGGAATCCATCAGCTACTTTCTGAGAGCAACTCCAATGCTCCGGAAGGCAAATGTTCCATTGGGTCTTTCAGAACACAGCTTCTCTGGATTAGCAATCAGTATGTTAAAGCACTGATTGACCAAAGAGCAGAGAGATGCCTCCTCTTGCACCACATAGTAGCCTAGGTCACCTTTTTGAGAGTCAGGAGGGACTATGGTTCAGAGTGGGAGGCCTGGGAGCAAAAAATGAACTAGCTTCTGGAAGCCAGTGAGGCTTCCAGAGGAAAGCAGGCTTCAACCCCATCGAGACCTTGTGAGATGTGATGTCAATTCAGTCTAGTAGATTTCTGGGTGGCAGTTCCATAGTCCGTGTACATAGCACTTCTATTGGGAGTGTTTCAATATCTAACATAGTGAAATGACAGGGCAAAATCCAAGACTCTCTATGTAAAGAATTATGCAATTTAGTTAGAATCACATAAATAAAAACTCTAATAATAAGGACATATTCCAGTGAGATTTTAGATATTTAACTGTATCAAATATATCCTAAAATTATCACCCCAAAGAAAGGGACACATAAAATGTGGCAACGCAATGAAATAAAAACCACAGACGTTAAAGAGGAGAGATTTCAATCAAATAATTAATAGTTTCAAGGCAATTATTCAAATAAACAAAAATAATCAAAATTTTAAAAAATATTATAAAACAAATAGACACAATAAAAATGGTATAATAGTATTGTCTCAATAATCTTAACGTGGCTATAAAACCATGCAAATGTTATTAATAAATATTTAAAAATGCATTAATGTAAAAATAATAATTTAGATCAAAAATTACTGATATCAGCAAAAATTCTAGGTGTAATATGTATGTACAGGTTAGTGGGTTTTCCCCACTGGAATATATACTATATATACATATATTTAGTATAAAAATATATATATTATGAAAAACATTGTATTTGTATATTTAAATAAAGATAACATATTACCCCAGAAAAAAAAAATTACCTCATGAATTAGCACCCAAAAAAAAAAAAAAACAAATCCTTTATTACTTCACACAATTTCTGAGGGGTCAGAAATGAAATGAGAATATGTAAATTCAAAATTACTGAAGGAGAATAAAAGTGATGCAAAAACTTTTTCTTGATAAAACAAGAATTAGCAAAGGGGTTGCCAAGGAAGCATGCGAAACTGAAACATGTAGTAACTTGATAACAGCTAGATGGAGATAATAAACCTCAACTTGATCCCAAACCAAAATCTAACAATATGCTGTTTTAAAAGAAAATGTGTTTTAAAAGTTTAAAATAAAGCGTGAATAAAGGAATTGCCTATCTCCACCCTTAGCATTTCCAATTGTTCTCCAATAACACAAAGAGATCATTAAATTGAAATAATTTAAGTCTTCCTCAAGTATCTGGTAATTCAACTATTAGAAATTATTGTAACCCTTTTGTTTCCAGACACTAAATAAAACAGAATAGAAACTAAATGTCCTGCCATCCAATAAGATAGATTCACTGATTAGAAGAATGGGATACGTATATTAAAGAAAAAATACATATCACTTTAGAAAATTAGATTATATCACTTAGGAAAAAAACTAAGAACCCTCTACTAATAACAATAGTATATTATTTTATTTTTTTTTATTTCAGGATACTGTGGGGGTACAAACATTTTGGTTATAAGTAATAACTTTGCCTCACCCAAGCCAGGGCTAGAGGTGTTTTAAAAATCAAAGAGATAACTACACCACCATGTTCACTGCAGCATTATCCCCATTAACCAAAATATGGGAACAACCCAAATGTTCCTGGACAGTCCAAAGCATAAAGAAAATGTAGTGTAACCCTATAATGGAATATTATTCCTCCTTAAAAAAAGAAGGAAATCCTAACATTTGAAATAACATGGATGGACTTGGAAGCCATTATGTTAAGTGACATGAGTCAATCATAGAAGAAAAAATATTACATGATTCCACTGACATAAGATACCTGAAGTACTCAAACATATAGAGACAGAAAAGAGAATGGTAGTTGCCATGGGAAAGAGGCGGAGTAAATGAGGAGCTGTTGTTCAATGGGTATAATAATATTAGCTACACAAGATGAATCCATTGTTTTGTGAGTCATTACTTTCATGTTTCCTCACTGAAAGGAAAATATGGAAGTCCCAGACACACACACAAACAAACAAAAAGAGTAAAGTCAAGAAGTAATGGCAAGTCTGCTGAAAAGCCATTGATAAACAGAGTTGTGTGCCTAAATTAATTCGCAATAAGACTGGTCTATTATCAGAAAAGAATGAGGTGTGATATGCCTTTATCTGTTTTGTGTTGCTATAACAGAATACCTGAGACTGCATTATTTATATAGAAAAGAGGTTTTTATTTAACTCACAGTTTGGAAGGCTGGGAAGTTCCAGAGTATGGCCTGGCCTCTGGTGAGGGTTTCCGTGCTGCATCATAACATGGCACAGGAGGCCACAGGAGAAGTGAGCAAAAGTAAAGAAAGAGGACGAAACAGGAGGAGGAAACTTACTTTAGAACAACACACTCGCACTGAAACTAATCCATTTTTGCCAGGGGAAGAACTCTCGCTCTACTCTGAGAATGGCACCAAGTCACCCAGAAAGGATTCCCTTCCATGATTCAAACACCTCCCACTAGGCCCCACCTCCCAACATCACCATATTGGGGATCAGATTTCAACATGACTTTTGATGGGGACAAGCCCAAATAACAGCAAATGACATAGGAAGAAATCTACCTATAATCTCTGCTAGTGTTCCTTAACTTAAAAGATTATAGATACTATAATATGACCCAATTGAGGTGAATGAAATTGTTCTTTGTTTCTAATCTCAGTAAATGAATTAATAATATTAAAAAGAAAATATTTCTGACAAATACAGCAGAGTTATAAGCTTAGGGGACCTATAAGTCCTCCAGACAGGTGTTTTAAGCCTTAATAGGATATGGCCCCAATTTTGCTAAAATAAATAAATAAATCTTTGTGAATTAATTGACACCTTTCCACAACTATGTAAATGAAATTGGTCAAAGAATCAAATTAATGATTTTGGTTCACAAAAAAAATCACAAAATATACCTATGGAATCAAATTCATGTTTTAGGGACAGAGGCTGAAAACCAGGTACTGTGGCAACAAAATGAACACATTTTCCTGCCAACATTAGGAATGAGTGTTAACAGCACGTCCCTTGGTAGAGGTGAGTAAAGAGGACTTGGCACCCTGAGATAAACCAAAAGTTAATAAGGTTTTTGTTTTAGTTCCCAAACTAAGGTAATTTCTGAGCATTTCCTATAAGTTATTAAACCTTTAAGAAAGACAATTTTATCACTGTCTTTTTGAAATGTTATCTGAAAATATATCATTACTTTTGTAAATATAATTATCATGAGAATGTTTTCATATTTTCATACTGAATAAACACTAAGCCTAATAACCTTGCTAATAGTATATTTTTTCCTTTTAAATGCCTCATGTTTTCTATTTCATTGTTCAGTCCTTCTAAGTCTGACAACCTTGCATTTTGGTAAAGAAATTTATAAATTTTTTTGTCTCTGTGTCATTCCTTCATGCAAAGCTAATCAGAGTTTTTCCCTGGGATTTTCAAATTGGAATGAATGACAAAGAGACTCTTTTACACTGGAAATGAAGCTGAGAATGTGTGAGACCAGAAATAACTGGAATCCACTATTTCCAGTCTCACAGCTTTGATAAGATCACAATTACATCCAATCCCAGATTCCTAACTTCAACTCTGTCCATTCTTCAATATGATTTTATATCCCTTTGGGCTTAAGCTAGTTCTAGTTTTGTTTTTGTTTTCCCCCCCTTAAAAGTGAGAGAACCCTTCCTAATTAAACAATATGGTATATTCACAACTATATGAAATGTCCAGAATAGCAAAGCAATGGTGGGGCTAGGGGTCTAAAGAACCTAGTTGGATATTGTGTTAACAGAGAGAGCAACAAAACTCTTTAAACCAATTTTGTTGATGGTGAAGTTTGTCAGCAAAGGCATTGGCAACTGACAATCTGCTTTATTATGAGAAAGCTATTGGGAAAACACAGTTCTGAGCCAAATGATTGATTTTTAGGGTGAATTTTATTTTGTGACAATTAGAAATATAAGCTTCCACCTGCATGGGTTAGGTCCCACCTAATGGTGATTAATTTCTGGTTTTGGAAGTCATGATTTATCTGCATACCTGTGCATTTCGTTCTAGTTTCCAATATTCTCTTGACAAAAGTTTCATATTGTATTTAGGAGTCTCAGATTGATGTCCCCAGCATGTGTGCTAATTGCAACCTTTTTTTCCAACTCTTACTCTATTCTACACCGATTTACTTTAAGCTTCATTAATCTTCTCTGTACTTTGACTTGGTCCTAAATTAGCTATTGGAGGCAGGTGATTGCCTTAACTTCTGTCGCTATTGATTTTTCTGTCTTATTTTTACTAGATTGATATTCACTACTTTTAATTTGGCTAAGATTTTTCTTCCCATTAAATTGTTTCTCCCAGTTGTTTACTACAACAAAGCACATGGGAAACATTATTCCAATACACCTTCTTTACCTGAAGCCCATTTTTGTCAGATCTTACCTGGGAAGAATTTCCAGCCATTATGTACGGATTTAAGAAGCAGGGCATTTACTTATCTAATAGCTGAGGCTAATAGTGATTTGAGATATATATCAATAATTTACAAGGGTATAAAGAGCATCTACAATACCTTTAAATTCATTAAAAATATAGTCTTTATTGTTGTTTTTCTTTATATTAGTAAAGATTAAACCATTTCAGAGTAGAAATAGCAGTGCAGTTCTTTTTTATTCTTCTGCCATTTACATTCTAATAGAATATTTCTCAACTTCCCAAATTTATTTATATTTGAAAATTTTATTGTTGAATGTTTTTCCTGATATTTTATCTTTCATAAATAAGACAGCAGAGTAATAAACTCATTAATTGGCTAAGTCCTTAGCTCTTAGGTGCCTGTGTGGCTCCAGGGTTTTGAAATTTCCCCCCTCTTAAAGAAAGGAGAGGACAATGGTAGTGTCAGGAAATAATACTCCAAAATGAAGGTCTCAGAAGCAGCCTGAGAAACAATTTTTTTTCCTCTGACCTTCTCCTGCCCTCCTGTCTCTCAGTCCCGTTCTCCCCTGGGGCTAGCCATAGAAACAGAATCCCTCTTCCTAAGGCAGGTCATAGAAACCAGAGCCCCTTTTCCCTAAAGACAGTCATAAAATCTAAAAATATTACTTTAACTTTCCTATCTACCTTTCTGTGTGAAAACTGGCCATAAAGAAATTAACTGAACTAACTTGACTGTAGATCATAAGACCTCCATTCTGAAGAGGATCCTGCCCCACACTCAAAAGGAAGAAATGTATTATTAGCCTTCAGAAAGGCCAAGAAGAATCTAGACAGGCCTTTCTGGGTTTTCCCACTCAGTCTATTAGGATGAAATCATACCCTTTTTGTCTAGTCACATTTCTACATGGCTGTACCTACTTTGTCAAACCTAAGCATAAACATGGATGATATCCCCTGTATCTTTAGGTCTTCATTCTGAAGGCTCCTTTGTATACACATTAAATAAATTTGTATGCCTTTTCTTTAATTAATATGCCCTTTGCCAGTTGATTTTTTGGCGCACATTCAGAAGGTTGGGGGAACTTTCCTTTTGACCCCCTCAGTAAGTGCAAATTAGGAGAGACAAGAGGTATTGAAATTAGGAAGTCTCTGATTGGGACTAGATTGTTACATAAGTCTTGCCCACTTTACAATTGCCAACCGTACAATTTAAACTAGAACTCATAACCGTATGGTCTTTGATCCAAATGCCTTGAGGGAGTGGTATCATATGCATATCATTATACATAAAATTGTATCAAAAAGTTTGGTGCTTCTTTGGCATAAGAATCCAATTACATTGCAATAGACTTCCTACTGGAAAGGCAGGATAGTCTTAATGCTTTTCCTTTAGTTATTTCTTTTTAAATTAAGAAGTTGTTTTAATTGGCACCTTAAATAGAAACATACCATTTTTCCAGCTCTTTTTTTTCTGACGATCATATACACTCATTAATTTTCACTCACAATTAACATGTGTTTCAATCAATTAGAATTATGAACATTTGTTCCAAATATTTTTTCAGTCAGATCTCCATTAATAAAGTTCCACTCTGTCCACTTGACATGATCCTGTTAACTTTTGAAAGCTTCTTTGTTTTCTCATCAGAGAAAATATCCCAGGCTCACCATGATCCTTTCTGTTCCCAGACCTACAAATAGTTCTTAAGGAATCCAGGTTTCTTTTGGTTACTGAAAGTATTAGAGTGTGTCTTGCATAATTTGCAAGTTTTGTAGTGTCTGCCCTGTTAAATCAGTGCTATTTTCTCCATAGTCAATTTACATTTATTTTTCATTTCAGACTATTATAAGGGTACAAACCCTTTGGTTTCATAAATTGTCTTTGCACTGCCCAAGTCAGAGCTATAATCATGCCCATCCCCCAGAGCATACTATACCCGTTAGGTGTGAATTTACCCATCCCCTTCTCCCTCTTCTCACTCATGTCTTTTTTTTCCTTTGAGTAAATACCAATTAGTGGGATTGCCGAATCAAATGGTAATTTGATTTAGTTTTAGTTCTTTGAGGTATCTCCATTCTCGATATGACTTAAAAGTTTATTTTGAATTTTGTCATATTATTTTGCTATTTTTAATGAATATATTTGCAAATAAAGAGCAAACCTAAAATGATGTATATAAATTAAACACAAGTGATTTATGTGGTCCCTTTTTTTACTGTTTGTTTATAGTTCTAAATATTGTACCATTTCTATTTATATTTTTGTTTTCATGGCTACTTTAAGCCTGATATTATATATGTTTATACTAATAATTTATATATAACATTACTTATAACATATATTTTATCCTATCATATAACTCAATATTATATATGTATATATGTCACATACATATATATATTCATTTTTGACAGTGTTTCTCTTTTCCTTATTATGATCAACAATAATATTTTCTTTTTATATCTCATTCCTCTCTCCTTGTTTTTTGTTTTTTTCTTCATCATTCGATTTAGCAGATAATATTAATAGTTTGTTACTTGTTATTTTCTTAAATGTGCTTCTACCTGTTAATCTGTCAGTTAAAATGATGTATTTATTTCCACGTATTATCTAAGAAAATTAGTGAACTTATTTTATTTTTCACATTCTTTTCTCCATTTTCTTTTCGTTTTTTATCCCCTCTACTCTCCCCCTAATTCTCTATATAACATTTGCACTTGCTTAGTTTCAACTGTCTGACTGCAGCTTACTTTGGCTTATTATGTCCACCATATTTTGTGACAATAGTGACAGATGTAGTTCTTCCTTTTTAATCCTTACGATTTTTGTTTTCTGTCTAATTTAAAGATCACCAGTAGAGGTTTTTGTAAATTTTTTTGTTGTTTTTCTTTGTTTAAAAAAAAAGGAAAGAGAAACGGGGAAGGGTTTGTAGGTATTGTCTAATTCCTGATCTCATAGAAAAAAACTTTCAGTAAGTTACTATTAAACATGATCTTTTTAAAAATTTAATTTTAGTCATTGAAATTTTGAGTCTAGAATTTTTACTTGATTCTCTTTTTTATAAGTACTTTGAGATGCAATTTATATAACACAAATCTATCCTTATAAAGTATACAGTTTAATGTAAGTAATATTTTCAAGGTTCATTTATGTTGTAGTATGTGTCAGCAATACATTGATTTTTATTGTTGAACAATATCTCACTGTTTGGATATACCACATTCATTTATTCACTTAGCAGTTCACGTACATTTGCAATGTGTCAACCCAAAATAAGTGACTGAGGCAAAGACTCAATCAATAGAGGTTTATTAAGCCAAAGTTGAGGATGTGACTGGGAAAAATACAAGCCACAGACAGATCTGTGGCTGTTTTCTGAAGGGGAATGAATTTAGGAACTTCAGTATTCAAAGGGGATAGGGCGGACAGAAAGAAGAAAAAAACAGGCAAGGCGAAGATGGATTGACACAAAATGGTTACATTTTTGTGAAACCCAGGAAAATCTACATTTTACATGAGGTAAAGTGACTGTCAGAAGAGAAAAAGGAAGTAAAGAAGCATCAATTATGTAGACGTCCTTGGATAGGTAGAATAATCTCTGATCCTGTCTTGTCTCTGTTCTTCACTTGTGAAGATAAATTTGCAATTCACTATTAGTGTGTAATCAAACAGACTAGTCTTAGGAGTTAGCCATAGTCTTCAGACCTAAAGTTACAGTTTGCACGTCCTTGCTTATGAGAGACCAGTAAGGAATTTCCTTAATGAATAATCCGTGGGGCCAGTCCTTCACAGGTACCTGCAGTTTTTAATTTCTCTTTTGCATAAGGAATTGTGGGGGTAGTCCCGAGATATTTATTTTCTTTTACAAATGTTTCCACTTTTTAGCTATTATTAATAACACTGTTATGAACATTTGTGTGCAAGTTTCTCTGTAGATATGGATTTTTAATACTCTTGGGTATACACTTAGTACTATAACTGTTGAGTAGTATAATAACTTTATTTTTTAACATTGTAAAGAATTTGCCAAAATGTTTTCCAAAATTTCCAGTTATGTAGGATGGTTTAATATCTCCATATCATCTCAAAAACATGCTATTGTCTATAAATGTTTTTAATTTTAGCTATCCAATTGGGTATGAAATGATACTTCAATGTGATTCTGGTTTGCATTTCCCTAATGACTAATGATGCGCATCTTTTATGTGTTTATCGGCCATTTATATACCCACTTTGAAAAATGTTTCTATTTAAATGCTTTGCCCTTCTGTAATTGGATTATTTGTCTTAATTGTTGAGTTGTAAGTGTTCTTTTATTTTCTGCATACAAATTCTTTATTGCATATATTAATTGCAAATATTTTCTCCCATTTGTTAGATTGTCTATTTTTAAAAAAATTAATAGATTTTATTTTGTAGAGTTATGTTTAGAGAAAAATAGTAAAGAAAGTATAAAGTTCCCTCTCCCATGTCTGTAGCTTCCCCTATTATGAACATCTTGCATCTGTATGGCACATTTGTTGCAATTGATGGTCCAAAATTGGCACACGAGTATTAAGTGCAGTCCATTTTCTACATTAGGGTTCATTCTTTGTGTTGTGCAATTCTATGGGTTTTGCCAAATGCATTTTGTCATGTTGTGTTAAAATGTATCTGAGATTTTTGTTTTATTCAGGTATAGTGAGGGAAACAGATCAGGAGATGATTGCCATTAAAAAGATAATTTATCATAGTTCCCAAGAGGAAGGCAAGTCAGGCAGAGTCACAGGGGAGAGCACCTAGGTCAATTGTAGGCAGAGAGAGAAAACTAAAGAAAGGCTGGAAAGTCTTACTGTAGCTTTTGTGGAAAAGAATGTGAGGCAGTGTAAACACATCCAGCCAGGTGTAAGATTGGCTAGTTTAAATAATTCCAGCAGAATCCAGTGTGTAGGAGCTGCCCCTAGCTCTCTGATGCCCGGGGGAATTAGGGACGGGAATTAGAGCTACACTGTAAGAACACAATAAAGCTGGTGGACCTAGGGAGTATGGTATCTGAATTAGCATATGTAAGGCAGGTACTAAGGACAATCCTTTAGGGTATCTAGCAATCTATTAACTCTAAGAGGGACAGCTCTTTCCTTGTCAGTAAGACCCTGGATGTCAAAATATCAGACACAGAAACGAAAACATGGTTAACATGTATGTATTTATCATCACAGTATCAAATAGAATCTTTTTCACTGCCCTAAAAATCTCCCGTGCTTCATTCTCTCACTTCCTCCAACCCCTAGCAACCATTGATCTTTTCACTGTCTCTATAGTTTTGCATTTTTCAGAGTGTCATATCACTAGATAACAGTATATAGCCTTTTCAGATTGTTTTCTTCCACAGCAATATGCATTTAAGTTTCCTCCATGTATTTTCATGGCTTGATAACTCATTTATTTTTATTGTTTAATTATATTCCATTGCATGAAAGTACCACAGTTTATTGATCCATTCACATATTGAAAGGCTTTTTGGTTGCTTTCAATATTTGGCAATTAAATTGTCATAAACTTTCATGTGTGGGTTTTTGTGTGGACATAAGTTTGCAACTCATTTGGGTAAAACAATAAGCACCAATGGTGAACCATATGGTAAGAATATGTTTAGCTTTGTAAAATACTGCCAAACTTCCTTGCAAGGTGGCTGTACTGTTTTGCATGCCTACAGTAATGAATTAGAATTCCTGTAGCTTCAATTCATTTCAGCATTTGGTATTGTTAATATTTGGATTTCAGACATTCTAAAAAGTGTTTAAGTATATCTCTTTTTTTAAAAAATTGTAATTCCATAAATGACATATTGAGTGTCTTTTCATATTTTTTTCCATTTGCATATCTTCTTTGGTGATGTATCTGTTCAGACATTTTATCCACTTTTTAAATGGGTTAAGAATCACATCTTTTGGGGACATGCACAGACCCCTGCACATGTGTGCAGCATTGTGCATTTTCAGAAATATATCAGAGCTATATGTATCATAATGTGTATCAAAGACATCCAGAGAACTCTCCCTCTCTCCACTGAGTAGGAGAGACCCCAGAAGAGAACAGGCAAACCACAAACCTATCTGTCTCAAGTTGAGATAACAGGTTTTGGATGAGAAGGAACCACTATGAAAACTCTGACAACATGAAAACAAACAAGCTGGTTTGACACCCCTAAATGATTGTAATAGTTCACCAGCAATGGACTCCAACCCAAAAGAAATTGTCAAAATATGAGATATGGAAATAAGAACGTGATGGCAGATAAGATGAATTGGGATTGACAAAAAATTTGCAAACCAACACACACATGCACTCTAATTGATGGGTGATTAAAGAAAGTGTGGTGCTTATATACCATGAGGTGCTAATCAGTCCAGTAAGTTATGAGATGTCTTTTGTAGCAACTTGAATGGAACTGGAGATGATTATCTTACATGAAGTATCTCAGTAATGGAAAAAAATACCACATATTCTCACTTGTAAGTGGAAGATAAACAAAATGTATATATGGTCTTAAAGTGGTGTAATGGACATGAAATTTAAGAAGAAGCAGGGATACAAATCTACCTATTGAGTATAAAGTACACTATTCTGGCTTCAGCATGATACAGCACATCCATGTAAATAAAACACTTGTACCCTTTAAATTATTTGAAATAAAAAAGAATAATATCTATTCTTTACATTACCATGTATATTTCCTATTCAAATTGGTATGTTTAGGTTGAAATTTAAATAATCACCTGTTTGACTAACACCTTTCAAATTTATCTCTTTGCCTTTTGATTATCTGTTTCAATGAAATTATTAGTTTATCTTGAAGTATAGATTATATTTAATCACCTTGTATAAAATATCAATTCCATTATTTCATAGCCAGGTGAAATTTTTAAGTTGCCACTTCCTAGTTTTACTTCTCATTTCTTTAAATTGAGACTAATGCCTGATGATCTGAGGTGTAGCTGAGGTGGTAATGCTAGCGCTGGGGAGTGGCTGCAAATACACATTATAGTTAGCAGAGAGGTTTGACTGCACAATAAATGTAATGCACCTGAATCATCCAGAAATCATACCCCTCCCCGCCTTTCACCGACCCTCATCCTGGTCCATAGAAAAATTGTCTTCCTCGGTCCTATCAGTGGATAGTCTGAACAACAGCATTTCATTGTTAAAACTCTTTAGACCTATTACCCTTTTACAACATCATGATAAAGTGTTTTCAGCATCAGTCAGCACAAATCAAATGGAATTAAATATAAGGAACCTTATTATCACACATCACTGAAAGTCCAAAGGAAAGATAAACTTCAGGGTTGAATTAACTCTGAAGAATTTATTTTAGCTCATTTCTATATGAGTCTTCCTCTATCCTAAGGCTAGTAGTCAAATGTCTCACACTTTTGAAGAACAATATTCAAAAACAGACAAACAAAAAGAATATTTTGTCTCTTTTTCGAGTGCTATCAGGCTTAAAAAAATCACAAAGAACTCAGGAAAATGCATTTTTATTTAAAGGTAGTATTCACTTAGTTCTATGACCCTGAAACAAGACAGATAAGATGACCGTGAACAGCTCCAGCTAGTCACAGCACACACTATGCTGAAACCTACTTCCAATATACAGGAAAAGTAGCGGAAGAGACCTTGTGGAGACAAGACCTATGTTCCCTAAGACTCTTTTTGGTATTTATAACATATATTAGTATAATAAAAGTCCCAAGAACTTCTAAATTAAAGAAGCACATTTAATTTCAAACTCTCCAATATTTTCACTAATTATATGACCAAGATTCCTTGTTTCCTAGCATGGCTATTAGCATAATAAGAAGTAACAAATATTTCCATTGCAAAAATTTGGAGATATTTTGTTCTATCTATTATCAAAATAAATTATAGGAAATAGCAATTGCTTCCTAATACACACACACACACACCCCACAGCACAAATATTGGCAGAATTCTGCAAGATCTGTAGCCAAAGGGTTTAGAAGTTATTTATCATTTGGTAATAGCACATCATTAAATTTGTGTAGTGAAAAAAAAAAAAGAAAGAAAAAAATAATTTGTGTAGTGACCAAAATACATGTGAGCAGTTTTCTGACTAAAACTAGATGAAATTACAATGATTTAAGAAGGATCAATTATTTAGAAACTTGGGAACAAATTTTGCAAAACTAATTTTAAATTATCTGTCACTAAATCTATTCACCTTCATCTTCTCAAATAATATTCCTTGATTTATTTTTTTCATATATGTATTGCTATTGTATTACTAAACTCAATCAAAAAATTCTACCCAGAATGTCTTCTACTTATTGTCTAAAATCTGTCAAGAAAATAAATGTAGGAATAGCAAAGTGTTTGAGCTCGTGATGACTTGAATATAGAAAAATGTGTCACATTCACACAGTGCTTTTGCATATGTTATCTGATTTGATACAGTAATCCTATAAAGTAGATATTATTGTCACTGTTTTGCAATTAAAAAATATTAAGCCACATTACTTTTATTTTCAAAGGCAAAAAAATCATGAAAATAAAGATAATGAAGACTTATAAAAATCAGGTCACATATAAGTTCTAGATGCAAAACTAATACAATTCTTTGAACAAATAAGTGGATTTTTTTTTCTTTTTTGAGACAGAGTCTCACTCTGTTGACAGGGCTAGAGTGCCGTGGCATCAGCCTAGCTCACAGCAACCTCAAACTCCTGGGCTCAAGAGATCCTCCTGCCTCAGCCTCCCGAGTAGCTGGGACTACAGGGATGTGCCACCATACCCGGCTAACTTTTTTCTATATATTTTTAGTTGGCCAATTAATTTATTTCTATTTTTAATAGAGACGGAGTCTCGCTCTTGCTCAGGCTGGTTTCGAACTCCTGACCTTGAGCGATCCTCCTGCCTCAGCCTCCCAGGGTGCTAGGATTATAGGTGAGAGCCGCCGCGCCCGGCCAATAAGTGGCATTTTTTTTTTGAGACAGAGTCTCACCCCATTGCCCGGACTAGAGTGCCGTGGCGTCAACCTAGCTCACAGCAACCTCAAACTCCTGGGCTGAAGCGATCCTTCTGCCTCAGCCTCCCGAGTAGCTGGGACTACAGGCATAAGCCACCATGCCCGGCCAATTTTTCTCTATATATATTTAGTTGGCCAATTAATTTCTTTCTATTATTAGTAGAGACGGGGTCTCGCTCTTGCTCAGGCTGGCCTCGAACTCCTGACCTTGAGCAATCCGCCCGCCTCGGCCTCCCAGAGTGCTAGGATTACAGGCGTGAGCCACCGCGCCTGGCCAATAAGTGGCATTTTTAATACCTAACCACAGTTCATCAACAAGCTCTATAATTAAGATGAAACCTCTTGTGAAATTCAGGACATTAGCATACTTGGCACCTTTCACCTAGGATGCTAACAATTTATATGTAA